>JASDDO010000001.1:520483771-520787556 GCA_030015575.1 Agapanthus africanus | reverse complement strand
AGACTTTCAAATTATCACCATCACCATTGTGCCGCATATGGAATTCATGCAACCAAAGAGCGGTCCTTATCTTAGACATATAGAATGGTATCACTAGGATCCCTAACTATTCCCGTGGCTTCAATAAAACTATTAGGCCTTCATGTAAAGAAATGATGTCCCCCTTTTTTCATTTCGGCAGCAGCAATTTATTAATAATCAGTCTTTCATTTTAAAGACTGGAGTAACCTTCTGTATAATGTCTCTCTCATTTGATGTTCTCGCAACTTCTGCTTCAGTGCAACATTGTTCTTACAAAATTTATTATTAGCCTTTTCTAGAACAAGCAAAAATTAGTTATTTTAAGATAACCTCTAACAAAAAATATTATCAGGATGGCCTATACGCACATGTTAGTGAGATTTATCCACTTGTTTTCTTTCCCAGCTTTGTTCCTTGTTATACCAATACCTTTGTGAATACTTTGGATTACACTGAATATAGAATAAGAATATAAGTAGGTTCACATACAAAACTGGAAGCTCAGACATTTACCAAGGTATAGGAGTCAAAATGCCAAACCAGGCACACCAACTAATTGAGTAATTGGGTTCGTATACTAATGGCATGTTTTTGAGAAAATGAAGCTACAAAAAGTAGCATATATTAAAATTCAAGTTTTATCCTTAATAGACACAGCTTAAAGCCTTTCTTTTTTCTCTTTATTTCATCCCCCCCGCCCCCCCCCCCCCCCCCCCCCCCAAAATATTCTTTGCACAGCAGTATATTTACATAGGAACCTCATCCAGCAACAAATGCACCATAACACATGATATCTTAATAGAATCTCTTCTATTTATTGCAGCAACTGTTAGTTTCTTCCCGAAATCTGGAGTTCTTCACCAATGGTTACCGCTACCTGATTCAGATTCTTCCTGCTGCTGTCGTGGCTCCTATGTATTTCTCAGGAAAAATCGAATTTGGAGTGATAAATCAGTCTGCCTCTGCTTTCAATCATATCCTTGGTGATTTCTCTCTCATCGTATACCAATTTCAGGCTATCAGTGCATTTTCAGCTGTAATTGACCGATTAGGTAAAGCTATTACGTTTTTTTTATTTACTTTGTCATGTAGCCAATTCCTCTATTTTAAACAACATGGATTGCTATGTTTCTGCTAACAAGGTAACTATATGATACGACCTCATGCTATTCCCTCCTTAAATGTGTCCTTAAATGTGTACATAGGTATAAACCTGATGCAAGACACCTAATGTGAATTGAAATGACCCATTGTTCTTCACTGCAAATAAATTACACTTCAATTCTTGTCGTCACCAAACAAAATATTATTACTGTTATTAACATTCATTTGTACTTTTTGTAATTTTTTACGTAGATCAATAAAAATGAGACAGGCACTTGTTCTCAGCTCTTTTGTAAGAACATAAGTATATCACCACATCTTTGTTTTAAGAGCACACTGATATGGAAATGTCATGCTTGCAAGAAGAAATATCCACTTTCCATTTTAATATCAAGATTGCCTTGAAAGTTCTTACGCTGCCGATATGGAATTTCGAAGCTTGAAAAGTATGATTTACTTTTTTTTGAATTAAGAAGAGTATAATTTACATTTAAACACAAAACTGAATGTCTAGGTAAATGAAGCTATTACCGCCTAAGGAACTGTTTGAGTTCATGTTCTTATTGTGATTCATCCATGAATAGGAGAAATCACTCCCTCCATTATACTCGACATAGATGCTAGACTATGTGGGATATAATAATAAAAAAAAAATTCAAAGAATCGACTGCAAAAGAAGTTACATGTCAGTCTTAGCGTACCTTTTTGTTTACTGACATTATTTATGTCTTTACATTTAGGTGAGTTTGATGATATTTTGGATGGTATTCAGTCTTCATACGACTCCAAGTCTGATGCTTCCAACAAGATTAACTTGTCATATAAAAATGTAAATTCTACCCCATTGGGCTCCAATGGATCTATAATTCAAGGTAGCTGTGGAAAATTACTAGAGATTCAGAACTTGACATTACAAACTCCAAGAAGTAGCAACATCCTTATCGCTGATTTATCCTTGGAAATAAATGATGGGGATCATCTTCTGGTAAGCAATTTCCTTATGTTAACTCTACAATTTTTGCATGTGTACATTATTAGACTAATGGGAAAGGATTTCAGAAGATATTAAATATTTTTAGTTATACAGTACAGAATTTAAAATAATTTTAATAATGATTTTTGAAGTTTTTAAAAAAGGCATTTAGAAACAAAAATTTGAAACATCTTTTTTTTTCCGCCGGATTATGAGAATATTTCTTGCCACTTGTGATAAAAAAAAGAGGAAAGCGTGGGACCCGTTTTCTCTACCCTTCTATGTTCCTTGTTGCTTAGGAAAGTGTTACTTAGGAACACTTTGCTCATAAAAAAACCGAATATTAATTTGAGACCCACTCCCCTTTTGAGTTAACATAGTAGAAAGATTTACGTCATGCTGTTATCTGCAGACAGAAGACAAATTTTCAGTAGAATTTTGTTTCTAAAAACAGGTGATGGGCCCCAGTGGGAGTGGCAAGACTTCATTCTTAAGAGCTCTAGCTGGTCTGTGGAATAGCGGTGAAGGAAATATTACATTCTATATTACAGATGAAGTGCCACCTCTACTATCTGCTTCATCGAATATTGATGCTCCTGAAGTACGGAATATATTACAGGAAGATGAAGAACTAGATGACTTTGAAATCAAGAGAGGAAAGGGTGTGTTTTTCTTGCCCCAAAGGCCTTATATGGTCTTAGGAACGCTTCGCCAGCAATTGCTTTATCCAACATGGCACGATATCTCACCCCCTCCCTCAACGGACTCTCCCAATATTAGTAAGTTATCTTAAAGTATTACCTATAGAAAATTTATCGAAACAAATACCTGTTTAATATTCATTAATACACCTGAATATTGTAAGGCCTAAAGGCATGTTTGGATGACCGGAAGAGGTGAAAGTGCTCTTGAAGTAACTTTTAAAAATTTGTCATGGAATTAGACTTACAAGTTACTTCAAGTGTTTTTTAAAAATATTTTTTGCAAATTTTTGGAACAATGGAAGAAAATTATGAAGCAACTTATTGTGCTTCTTTCATGAGCAAAACAATAAAAAGAACCGACTTTCTAATAGTAATACATTGTTACTCTTTGTATTAATAAAGAGGAAAAATAAACTATTATATCTTTTTCTTGTTTTTTGAGTTTCATGCTTTCTTCCAACCCAAAACGAAGGGAGCAAAATTTGGAAGTAGGCATGCCACATAGGATGCACGCCATTCTTTAGAAGTAACTTTCAAACCCTTTTCCTCTCAAACAAAAACACTTGAAGTACTGGAAGTAGGCATGTTTCGGTTACTTTCATGTACTCCATGTCAAACAAATATGCCCTAAGATTTTTAATGATCATACCTTGCAATATTAAGGTATAATAAAATTATAAAATAACGTTCACCAAACCAAATTTAACCGCCATTGGGTTCTCTGTTTCAAGGTTCAAGAACTCAGTTTCGGTTTCGGTCTCTCATAATTTTATTAGTTTCGCTGGGTTTCGGCTAGTTTCACTAAATCTCGGTTTGGGTTTCGACGGTAATACAACAACATACATAAGTGGAGATATATTAAATACTTAAATTTATGATTCTATATTACAAGACAATGATCCCAGTGTTTAAAAATCTAGCCATGATGCAAAATATATTGAAAAGTATACTTAGATAAGTATTAATATAGAGTTTGTGTTCACCTTTTTACGGTTTTCTAACAACAAAGGCCTACAATGATCACAATGACAATAAAAATGGTATAAAAAAAATAAGTTTTTAAAGGTTTCAGCCGAAACGATATTGTATGGTTTGTTTCGTATCGGTTTCGGGTTTCGTATCGGTCTCCACCGAAACCGATACGAAACCACCACATATCGGTGGTTTCGGCCGAAACCTCGACCTTGCTCTGTTACAAAGTTTATATGTTCATATTGAGAATGATGAGATGGATGCACGATAAGGATAAGAAATAAGTGTATTCATAATAAGCTGGAGGTCGCTCCCATAGAGGATAAGCTGAGATAGAATTGATTGAAATGGTTTGGATATGTGTAACGGAGGCAAGAAATGCTTATGTTAGAGGATGTGTCAAAACTGTTAATGGCGCACGAGGGTAACGTTAGAGCTTGACAAATATGGATATAGTCGGTCAAAAACAATATGATAATTGTCAATATAACCAAGAAGAAGGCCCTTAACAGAAGAGAACGGATGAGAGAGATTCATGTAGCCAACTCCAAAGGTTTGGGATAAATGCTTGTTGTTGTTGATCAATTTAATTTTTAAGAATCTTCTAAGTGATTGACCAAAAAGAGAAGAAGAAAGAAAGATAATACGAAGTAGCCGCCTATAGGAGTGTTGTGTGTTTTAAAACAAAAAATATGATAACCTTTCACAACCAGCGCTCTTCCGTACTGAACAAATTGACAGTCTATATGCTTCTGCATTTTTTACAATTAAAGTCTGCTCTAGGAAATGAGAGAACAGTTCATCTTCTGAACTTTTGAAGGTTTTTGAATGTTGTACATATTGGTAACGCTAACCAAAATCATTCAATCCAGTGAGATACAGGAGAACACCGATTTTATCTTTTGTAGGTACATAAAGTCAATAAATTAAACATTAACTAAATTTCTAAACAATTTTCGTGTTTTGGTTAAAATTAATGCTCAAAAGTTCGTGCAATCAAGTTGTGCTTTACACTATTCTCCATATCTTAAACTTTCAGATTCTCTTCCATTCTTGTCTCAAATGCCAAATTCGGAAAGTGATACGCTGAAGAAGCCTACAGATGAAGATTTGATCCAAGTGCTAGAAGTTGTTAGACTCGGAGACATTTTGCCACGTTTCAATGGATTAGATTCCATGTATGAGTGGTCTAGCGTCCTTTCACTTGGCGAGCAGCAGCGCCTTGCATTTGCTCGTTTGTTGCTGTCAAAGCCAAAGCTGGTGTTATTGGATGAGTCTACCAGCGCATTGGATGAAGCCAATGAGGTAACTCTTTATGAATGACCCTTTACACCTTTTGTGTTCTTGTCACCATGTTTGTTGTTTTGTCATATGTTCTTCTAAAGAAGTGGACAACAGTTTTTCGACGGTTTTGAGGTTGAGATGGAAAAATACTTTGTGCAACCGAGTTTAGAAATTTAGAAGGGTTAATTGCTCCCCCTGTAGTTTACCCAGTATAGCACTTGTACCCCTCAGGTGATTTACTAGCGCAAACACCCCCTGTTCTTGGACCAAAACCGTCAAGCACACTTAATTTCTACTCTAAACCAGATAAACCATTTCTGGAGTTCAACTTAGATCATTATTTGCGCTGTTTATATATAATTTGAGCATTTAAGGGTTTTGATTAATGAGCAAAGGGGGTGTTTGTGCTAATAAATCACTTTAAGGGGTATAAGTGTTATATGGGTAAAACTATAGGGGTGTTGTTTGCAAATAATCCAAATTAGAAACTTTGAGTTATAAATCTAGCCAATAGGGGTAATTTTATTTGTGAAGATATTTTTCTGTACTTATTATCATTCTACTTTGTTAATTTACTTGAACTTACATGAAATTAGTTCTGACCATCTTTGTATTGCCTTGCCAATTGACTGGATTCCTTTATCTTTGCTTACATTGTAAATTTTATATTTTCTACTCTCTTTTCTCACATCGCTAACAAATTTAAGAAGTTTTAGGGGTACCTACTCGTTCATTCTTGATGTTAGAGATAATGTGTGATAAAGTAGTTGGGCTTTTTGATATTAGATCCAAACCCGTATCCGTAAACTCCGGTATAATTTATATGTATTCCTCCATGAATTAGCCAATAAAAAAATAACTTTATTTTCCCCCTCAAATTCTTTGTCATGGTATCAGAGCCATGTTTCGCCAAACCCTAACTGCCGCTAACACCAAACCCTAACCACCGTCTACCTCCACCATCAAACCATAGCCGCACCACCGCACCATACCTCGCCCCCGATCCTCGTCATCACGCACCACCGCACCAGATCGCATCACCGCACCAGATCACCGCACTGCCGCATCAGATCGCGCACCACCACACCAGATCACCGCACTAGATTTCGCACCACCGCACCATATCACACCAGATCACCGCACTAGATTTCGCACCACCGCACCATATCACACCAGATCTCGCAACACCGCTGCATCACCATTGCATCATAGTCACCACTGCATCCCGCATCACCGCATCGTATTTATGATCTGATTCAAATTTGATCTGGATTCACACTATTACCCAGATTTTTTCGTTGGTTGTTGGATGCCGTATGTTGATGCGGATGTTGATTTGATTATCGCTGGTTGTTGGTCGTTCATTATTGGTTGTTGACTGTTGTTCGTCGTTGGTCATTGTTGGTTGTGGTTGATCCTTACTGCTGGAATCATGTCAATGACATCGGGCAATGGAAGAAGTTTATTTATCTCGGCTGATTTTATTCCGATGGTATCGACAAAGTTTAATGGTGATAATTATGCCCAATGTTCTGTTGCAGTTGAGGTCTTCTTGATCGGTGAACGGAAGTTGCATTACCTGCTAGAAAGTCATGTTAAGGACAAGGATGAAAAGAAATATGATAATTGGCTTGCTAAAGATGCGCCGATTCGAACTTGGTTGTAGAATAGTATGGAACCTAAGGTGAACAACAACGTTGTGTTTTTGCCTATGTCGAAAGAGATATGGGAGCAACTTAAAAATACATACTCGGGTTCTAGCAATATTGCATGCATTTATTAGCTATATCAGAATTATTTCCATGCGGAGAAAGGAGCGAATTCTTTTAAAGATCATTACTCGTCTTTCAATAGATTATACCAGGAATTGGATTTGTATCAGCCAATTTCTTCCAATGTTGCGGAGATGAAGAAGCACGTGAGACGCTGAATGTTGTGTGTTTTTTATCGAGTCTTCTCTCGGAGTATGTGTCCGTTCGATTTGCTATTTTAAGGAGTCAGAGATTCCGACCCTTTATGAAGTATTCTCCAGGTTACGCCGTTCTTCCGTATCAGATCTCTCGTCTAATGTGCGTGGTGATAGTAGTGTGGATAAATCTGCATTGGTGACCATATCTGGCAGTACACATGATCATGGTCGTGGCTATTTTCGTGGTGGTCATGGTGGTAGTCGTGATGGAGGACATGGCTGTGGTGGTGGTCGAGGTAGAAAGTTTTGCACACACGGTGGGAAATCAGACCATGCTGTTGACTTTTGTTGAATCTACATGGCAGACCTTCCACTAATCATGCATCCTCGCAGGGTGATATAGTGGAATACTTGCATCCCACTGCTCCATCTGATGCGGCATCTTCGACTTCAAAGATATCTATTAATGAGGATGAGTATCACAAGCTCTTCTCTACTTTACGGTCTGTTTCTGTTACCACGATAACCCATGTTTCAGGTACTCATATAGTTTATAGTGCCACTAGCAAGCCCGGGATCATTGATTCAGGTTACAGATCATATGACAAGTAATCGTGATTCTTTTATTTTCTTCACACCGTTTACACAAAAATCTCATGTCATCTTGGCCGATAGATCTTCCTTTTTTATCATTGGAGATGGGTCGGTACATCTATCCAAGGATCTTTCACTTTCATCTGTTTATCATGTTCCACTATTCCCTATTAGTTTATTGTCCGTTAGCAAACTTACAAGATCGATGAACTGTTCTGTGACATTTTATCCTTCATATTTTGTCTTTCAGGATTTGCATACCAGGAAGCTGATTGGTGGCTGACATGAATCTCAAGGCCTTTATTATTTGAACATGGATGATGTTTTTTCTTTCGTTTCTGCAGTTTTGTTCTCATCAGTTTCTCCTCTTCAGCTCCACTGTCAGACGAGTCAACCCAATTTGAAGGTTATTCAGGATTTATTCCTACATCTTAGGTCAATAAAATCACTTAATTATGAGTCGTGTCAATTTGGCAAATATCATCGTGTATCTTTTTCTATTTCTGAAAGTCGTATGTTGAACCCTTTTTATTAAGTGCATTCAGACATTTGGGGTCCCTTCAATGGGCCATCATATTTAGGTTTTAAATATTGTCATATTTGTGGATGATTTTTCTCGTATCATTTATTTGTACTTGATGAAAAATCGCTCTGAATTAAATAATATATTTAGTGTCTTTCATCTGGAAGTTCAAAACCGATTTGGTGTGTCGTTGAAAATCATACATATGCAAAAGAATATATTGTTGGGTTACACTAGCGTCCCGGCCATCATCCTTGGCCATTAGCGGAACACAAATTTTATCGGGGTTTAAAACTGGCGCTAAATGAAAACCACTAGCCGGATCTACCATAAACCCTAAACTAGCTAACTATGAGGAGCTATCTACTATGTAAAAGAGTCTCACCAAAAGATCCGTGTCCTTCGGTTTTTTCTCGTCTTCCATAGCTCCAAGTGGCCTCCATGATCGAGCTTGATCTCCTTTGCTAGCTCCTTCGGTCCTCCGAGATCTAGTTTGATCGTCCGTCTCCTGCCGTTGAAGATGATCCACCTGAGAGATGTGATCCATGGCTCTAGCTCCAAACAAAGTATCAAATGGAGCAACTAGAGAACTTAGTTTGCTAGACTAAGGACTCTAGGATGTGGTGTACGGATCAATGTGTGTATCTATCTCACTATCTCACCCCATCTCTTGTTTCTCAACACATGAGAGTGTATAGAGGAGATAGATCATGGAGTTGCTGGAACTCAAGAGAAGAGAGGATGGTGAAACAAATGGCGAGAGCTTGAAAATTATGAAGTATCCATGTGAGAAAATACCCACAATGGTTTTGTAAAAACATTTTTACAATAAACAATATCAACCATGCTTCAATAGTGAGCACAAATGAATTGAAAATTCATTTGCCATCACTATTGAGGCATGGCTTTCATCATACTCTCCTCATCTCACTTTACACCTCATTTTCCATTTATGAATAAAAGGAAAAATCAAGAATGAGGTGTCCACCTTCTAGAATGTTTTCCGTAATAAATACGGATTACAGTTTACTGTATATACATATCTGTATTCGTATAAAAACACGAATACCCGACGAGATAGAATAACATAAAGAACATAATATTAGAATATACATATCGAAATATATATACGTAAATTATTAAATCAAAATCTGATTTAATAATCCGACTCAAAACCCTAGCCGGCCAGTATTATCAACTGTCTGATCGAAAGTCCGGGTACATAGTACCATCAATTAATCGGAAGCCTGAACCCTGCACGTATCCAATACGGCTACATCATTTCGCATGAACCAGAGAAACCCTCTGTGTGGGACTCTAAAGACTCGACAGTACGCCGGCAGTGAGTTACTGGATAAATCCATAACCACAAGCGTGTCAACGACACTAGCTGTACGTAACGGCTACCCGGGTACCTGTCGAAAAGGAAGGCCGACGAGCAAACTCATCCGGATCCTTATTGAGCCTATCCGTGACAATCTCCGTATAGTCCAGTCTTTTCGTCTGAGGAAGGCCGACGAGCAAACTCATCCGGCGATTATCTGATTTGAGAACGCCCGATAATCCAAGGTCGACCTACATCAGCTCACTTTTGTCAAAGGAAATGAAAAAGCAGATAATCGCCCTGCTGCATGTGTTCGCCGACTGCTTCTCGTGGACATACAAAGAAATGTCTGGTCTCTCCCCTGAAGTGGCCGTGCATAAGCTGGCTATTTCTCCTGATGTCAAGCGAGTCAAACAAGCTCCTCAAAGAATGAGAAGGGAGCTGGAAGAAAAGGTCATCGAGAAAATCAAGAAACTTATCGATGCTGGCTTCATTAGAGAAGATAAATACGTGGACTGGATCGCGTGCATCGTCCCAGTGAAAAAGAAGAATGGACAGATACGAGTTTGCGTCGATTTTAGGGACCTCAACAAGGTATGTTCTAAAGATGATTTCCCGCTTCCGGTAATGGAGATGATGGTCAACGATATCTCAAATTATGAGCTGTTCACTTTCATGGATGGTTCGTCTGGGTACAATCAGATAAAAATGTCGCCTGAGAATGAGAATCATACATCATTTCGAACCCTGATCGGCATATATTGTTACAAAGTGATGCCGTTCGGACTGAAGAACGCAGGTGCTACATATCAAAGGGCAATGACCAAAATCTTTGATGACTTAATTCATAAAGTCGTCAAATGTTATGTTGATGATTTGGTTGTCAATACTAAAACCAAGGCCGATCACATCCAAGATCTCATGACCATTTTCATCGGACCGAAGGAACACGATTTGAAGATGAATCCTCAAAAGTGCGCTTTTGGCCTGTCAACGGGAAAATTCTTGGGCTTCATATTCCGACATCGGGGGATCGAAGTTAACCCATAAAAAATAAAGGCCATCATGGAGATGCCTCCTCCAAAGAATCTGACGCGGCTAGGATCCTTTCAAGGCAAGCTCGTTTTCATACGAAGGTTCATCTCGAACCTATCGGGGAGATGCAGGCCCTTTTCGAAGCTCATGAAGAAAGAAGCTCCTTTCGTCTGGGATGCCGAATGTCAAGAAGCGTTCGAAAGCATTAAACAGTACCCGTTGCACCTCCAATACTCGCTTCTCCCATCCCAAATAAACCGCTGATTCTCTATACTCCCGTTGCACCTCCAATACTCGCTTCTCCCATCTCGAACCTATCGGGGAGATGCAGGCCCTTCCCATCCCAGATAAATCACTCGGCGCGCTCCTTACCCAGAATAACAACGAGGGAAAAAATGTTCTCTACTACCTTAGTCGAACTTTAGTCGGGGCGGAACGTAACTATTTCCCGATCGAAAAGCAATGCCTGGCCCTGAAATTCGCTGTGAAGAAGCTGAGGCACTATATGCTCGCTCAACGGGTTTTTCTGATCTCCAAGGTCGACCCGTTTAAACACTTAATGACCAAAGCAAGCCTAGCTGGTAGAATGTCAAGATGGGCTTTCATGCTGCTTGAGTTCGACATAGTCTATATCCAACAGAAAGCAGTAAAAGGACAAGCCTTTGCCGACTTCCTTGCTGCTCATCCCATACCAGATGGGTCATCGCTCAATTACGAGTTACCCGACGAACAAGTGCTGCACCTCGAGAATGACGAGCCATGTTGGGAGCTCTACTTTGATGGAGCCTCATCAATAAGGACTTCCAGCAAATCAAGCGTTACGGAGATAAAAGCAGGGATATGATTGGTGTTCTTCACGCCATCAGAATGAGCAATCCTGCCAAAAAAGTTCTGATCATTTAAGATGAGCCCGATTGGAGAGAGCTCTTCATAGAGTACCTCCGATACGACAAGCTGCCCGAAGAAAAATCCGCGAGAGTTCAATTGAAGAAAAGAGCTTTCCGATATGTGTTTGTAAATAATACGCTATACTGCAGATCATATGACCAACTCTGGCTTAGGTGTCTGTCATCGGCTGAAGCCCAAAAAGTCAAGAAAGAAATTCACTCAGGCGTCTGCGGAGCTCACCAGTCTGGCCCTAAAATGCGGCTTCAAATCAAGCGGCTTGGGTATTGCTGGCCTACCATGATAAGGGATTGCGAAGAGGTGTCATCTCTGCCAAATTTACGGTGACTTCATTCACAAGTATCTCAATCCGCTGCATCCTACGGTGGCATCATGGCCCTTCGAAGTTTGGGACACCGACATAGTTGGTCCAATCGATCCTCCGTCATCCAAAAGCCGCCGGTTCATACTGGCCGCAACTGACTACTTCTCCAGATGGGCTGAAGCTTTAAAAGAAGTCAAGATAGAAGATATTCTGACGTTCTTCCGGCACAATATTCTATACCATTTCGGTACACCGAGAAGAATTATATCTGACAACGGGCCTTCTTTCAAGAGTTTCAAGGTCTCAAGGTTCACTACTTAGCACATGATAGACCGGAGATATTCCTCCATCTATAATCCAAGAGCCATTGGGCTAGCTGAAACCTTCAATAAAAATCTATGCAAGCTCCTGAGGAAAAATACTTCAGCCAACAAGAAAGACTGGAATCTCAAGCTCCACGAGACGTTGTGGGCATATCGTACCACGCACCGCACCCCAACCCAGTCCACTCCATACTCATTACTCTTCGGAGCGGAGGCAATCCCCCTTCGAAATCGAAGTTCCAAGCCTAAGAATGATTGTTCAGCGTTAGTTGACGGAGGAGGAAAACGTCTTCCTTTGGGTCGAAGAGCCCGACGCCCTCGAAAAAAAGAGGCTCGCGGTACAGCAAAATCTAGAGCTGTACCGAGCCCAAATGTTACGGGCCTATGACAAGATGACCCGTCTCCATGTTTTCAAGAAAAACGAGTTGGTGTTGGTCCTCCAAAGACCGATCATACCCAATCGACATGCTAAGGGAAAATTCGAACCAAATTGGGAAAGCCCATACGTCATCGAGAAAGTGTTCGACGGAGGATCCTACCAATTAATAAGTGCCGAGAGAGAGGCCTATGCCACCCATCAATGGCCGATATCTCAAGAAATACTATGCGTGAATGCTCTAAGTCGCAGACGAATTGAGCACACCAGCCCTACGGTCTGGATCATACATCCTGTTAAATCGTATACAATCCATGGACGCAAATGACCCCCATCTCTCCCAAGTACTACTGGCGAGACTACATCTAAAGTCCTACCGGCGATGCAAAAAGAAAAGAGAAGAAGAAAAGAAAGAAAAAGAATGAAAAAGGTATGTCCACAAGCAAAACGGGCACGAATGAAAACCCGAAAAGGTCCCGTGAGTAAAAACAGCAGAACTGTTGGCGAGTTTGTGAAAACCCGAAAGGGCGCAAACTCGTGAAAAGAGATGAAATACGCTCGCAAAGTCCTCTCGACCTTGTGAGGAGAAAATCCCCGCGTGAGATCCTTACGACTCACAAAGGAGCAACACACTTAGGAATCCCTACGATTTCTAGGGAGAACATACACCTGTGAGATCCTCTCGACTCGTAGGGAGAAAATACTTTTATGAAACCCTTACGGCTCATAAAATTGAAAAGCTTTAGGTGATCGAGATCTAAACCTGTCTGTTAAGCCATCGCTCCCTCAACGGGCAACGGCAAATGATGAGTCGCTCATGGCATTACACTTCAGTGTTAGCGGTACTGATGTCGACCCAAAACCCAAATTCTAAGTTTCCCCAAAAGGCAAATGATGAGTCGTTCCTGGCACTACGTTTCGATGTTAGCGGTGCTGATGCCGACCCAAAAACCAAATTCTAAGTCCTCCCGGGGAAATGATGAGTTGCTCCTGGTATTATTCCAGTGCAGCGATGCTGATTCCAAATAAAATCTGAAAATTCCGAGTTCCTCTCAAATTCAAAAGTCCAGCCAAACAAGGCAGAAATCAAACATGTCAAATCAACATCCCACCCGGCAGCGTTTCCAAGCTTAAAAGTCCCGCTGGATGGGTAGGGAACTCCTAAAACAAATCAAATCGCCAGTCAACCAATGAACTTCCTGGCGGAATCAAGCCCCATCTTGGAAACAAATTAAATCTCGACATCGCAGAAAGCGGAGCAAGTCAAATCAAATCCCGATGCCGTACGAAGCGAAGCAAGCCAAGTCAAGCATACCCTCCATGTTGTCAAAAGAGAACCCAACCAAGTCAAGCTCCATATAGAACAAGATCCATCAATTTCATGCACACAACCCATAGACGCGGTGTGCATTTATTGATTAGGGCACTTTGTTGAGGTCAAAAATCACAACCCGGTTGACTAAGTCAAAATCAAAGTCAATCCCAAGTCAAGTGGGCCCGAGCCCAAGCTAAGTGGGCCCAAGCCCAGGTCTAGACCGAGCATTGAGGGGACCGACCCCATGACAAAAGAATGAACAAATTGGTTTAATGTATTTTTTTAAATAAATGTATAGAAAGGGGGCAAAAGCCCAAAATTTTGTAAATCTCATGGTTTATGTGCAAAAAGAAATAGGCACATGAGGCATGGGAAGACACAAGTGCCATATGAAAAAGCCCAAGGGACTATATGTAAAGTGTGTAGCCTATAAAAGACAAACATGATGAGAAAAGAAAAAAAACAACTTTCATTCTCTCAAAAATTAGGGTTCTGCGCCTCCTCCTTTCTCAAGGTTCTAAACCATCTTCTTTTTTCTTGAATTAAATTAAGAGTTTAACTTTTCTTTTCCTAAAAAGGAATAGTTTTTCACCATAAAACCCACGAAGAGGAGCTCAGATCTCCCATCAAATCACTAAAAGAGGAGATTTTTAAGTCTCACCCATTTTCTTCAAGATCCAGCCAACAGAGAGGAGGAAGGAGAACTATCTCCCAAAATCCCACTTTAGGGAAGATCCGATGCTTATGAGAGGATCTAGAGCTTAAGAAAGAAGAAAGGGGTCTCTTTTGATCATCCCCAAAGATTTTTGAGAGTTAAAATCCATTTGTCAAAATATTTTGGGAGTTTTAACTCCACTCAAAATCCTTTTAGGAGTTTAACTTCACTCGAAACCCTTTTGGGAGTTCAACTCCATAAAAATAAAATTCCTCCCTTTTTTTGGGGAGTTTCCAAAGTCCCTCAAAAGTTTAAGTCCTAGTTCCGGGGCAAAGCTTCTTTTTTTGCAGGCGTCCGGCGTCCACGTGCCATTCACACGTCCTTAGGACGCTCCTCACCCCTCTTTTTCCCTCACGCTCCACACTTAAAACACGTCCCCTGTTAGAAAAAATTCTAACGGGGCGCTGTCCCGCACTCCGCAAGAGGGCTGTTAGCCCCTTGACCCCTAGCCCGCTATCTGGGTAACGGGACTCACGTAAACTCTGCATGGCCCCCGATACATTCAAGTCCCCTTCAAAACACAACGCACGCATACTGCACATTGAGTTCGTATGATCAATTTTACCCGTCAATCGGAGTTTCTCTCGCTCCAGAAGCGAGGGGTAATTAACGGCAGATTAGTCCGCTGCTGCCGGAGATCCGGATCCCCACAGTCCATAAATCCCAGCCTACCTTAGGCAGGGGGAATCTATATACGCCTGAAAAACGGTGCGTATTCCCATCTCAATGTGGTGACGAAAAACACCTTACATCCACTACCTGCCAAAGTATCCGGCAGAGTATGTTTTGTTTATACACTTGCTCCTGGAAGAGATAAATTGGATTCTCGTGCCATTAAGTTTGTTTTTTTAGATACTCTCGACTTCAGAAAGACTACAAATGTTTTGGCCCTATGTTGAATAAACATTATGTTTCAGCAAATGTCATTTTTTTTTACAATGTATCATATTTTTCTCCGTCAAGTGAATTCTCTGCCGAACCATCCCTGTTGTCTCCTAATTGTTTACTTCTTATGGATATTGATTTGAATCCTAAAGAACTGCAGGTTATTCTTACCAAACCATCCGTCCATCGTTTTTATTCACAAAGGCCACGATACAGCTCAATCAGCTCCACAGTCTGGAGATTCTGCACACGCTCCACAATATGACCTAGATCTTCCTATTGCGTTACGAAAGGGTACACACTTTTGTACTCCTCATTCCATATCGAATTTTGTTTGCTACTCACAATTGCCATCCATGTATCGGTCTTTTGTATCCTTCTTGTCATCCACTTCCTTGCCTGGATCTTTACATGAAGTTTTGGGTCACCCTGGCTGGAAAAAGGCTATGGAGGAAGAGATGGATGCTATGTATCAGAATGGTACGTGGGATTTGGTCCCTTTACCTTCTGGTAAATCATCAATTGGATGGCGTTGGGTGTACATTATTAAATATCATCCTGACGGGACTATTGAGTGGCTGAAGGCTCGTCTTGTTACTAAAGGCTATATGTAGACATATGTAATTGATTATGCGGAGACGTTCTCTCCAATATCGAAGCTTCCGTCTGTGCGCATTCTGATTTATTTAGCAGCAAATTTGAATTGGCATTTGTATCAGTTGGATATCCAGAATGCATTTCTCCACGGTGATCTTGAAGAAGTATATATGGGCCAACCATCTGGTTTCGTGGTTGAGGGGGGAGACTAGCAAAGTATGTAGACTGCGAAAAACTATATGTGGGCTCAAGCAGTTTTCTCGGGCTTGTTTTGATAGATTCAGTGCCGTTGTGCCGGAGTTTGGTTTATATCAGTGCAAGAGTGATTATACTGTTTTTACACGAGTCCTTGAAGGAAAGAGAATTATATTAGTGGTGTATGTTGATATTGTTATCAGTAGAGATGATGTTGACGGGATTGTTGTTCTTAAGAATTTTCTCCAACATTATTTTCATACAATGGACTTGGGGTTATTGCGATATTTCTTAGGGATTGAGGTTGCATGCTCCCCAGAAGGTATTTGTTTGTCTCAGAGGAAGTATGTCCTAGATATTCTAAAAGAGACTGGACTTTTGGGTACCAAACTTAAAGATACACCAATGGATTCTAATATGAAATTCTATGATGATCGAGAAGAATTATTAGAAGATCCAGGAAGGTACCGTTGATTGGTTGGGAAGCTTAATTATCTTACGATAATAAGATCAGACATCTCTTTTGTCGTTAGTGTGGTGAGCCAGTTTATGGATTCTTTAAGGGAGCCTTATTGGAGGGCGGTTATTCGTTTTGTTCGCTATTTGAAGAATTTATCCGGTCAAGGGTTAATTTACCGCAATCATGGAGATATTTAACAGTTGATGGGATTTTGTGATGCTGATTGGGCCGGATCTTTTACTGATAGGAGGTCTACTACTGACTAGTGTACCTTCATCGGTGGTAATCTTGTATCGTGGAGAAATAAGAAACAATTAGTTGTGGTTAGATCAAGTATGGATGCTGCATACCGTGCTATAGCTCATACTAAGTGCGAGTTAATTTGGATAACTAACTTATTAAGTGAGCTTGGAATTCAAATTCATTGTCCTATTCCTCTCTTTTGTGACAATGAAGCAGCAATCCATATTTCATCTAATCTTATTTTTCATGAGGGAACGAAGCAAATTGAAGTTTATTGCTATTTTGTTCGGGAAAAGAAGGATAATGGATTTCTTAACCCTCAATACATTGCAAGTAAGGATCAACCAGCAGATATTTTCACAACGGCACCGAGAAAAGTAAGAATTGAATTTTTATGTAACAAGCTGGGTCTACATGATATGTATGCACTAGCTTGAGGGGAATGTTAGAAATAATGCGCGATAAAGTAGTTGGGCTTTTTGATGTTAGATCCAAACCCGTATCCGTAAATTCTTGTATAAATTTATATGTATTCACCAGCTTAAGGGGAATGTTAGAGATAATGCGTGATAAAGTAGTTGGGCTTTTTGATATTATATCCAAACCCGTATCCGTAAATTTTTGTATAAATTTATATGTATTCTTTCATGAAATAGCTAATAAAAAAAGAATTCTATTTTCCCCCTCAAATTCCTTGTCACTTGTGATTAGCATACTGTTGAATTAATTATTGTTCACTACTAAAGCCTTTTTCTTCCGACTATTTTAATCTTTTCAGGCTCATCTATACAGTAAGATTGAAGCTTCAGGGATAACATATATCAGTGTTGGACACCGAAGCACACTTTATAATTACCACAACAAGGTCTTACGCATTTCAAAAATTAATTCTGAAACCATTGCTCAGCAGAACTGGTACCTTGAGCCCATCTGCCAAAATAGTTCTACCTCCAAAGAATCAAATCCAGCAATTTAACTTGTGAAGAAACAAAGGTGAACAAAAAGTACTTGTGAAGATACAAGATATATACCACTTGAGATATGATCATATGCCGATCATATACGAAATACCAACAAGAAAAATGACGAGACCCCAACGCATTTTATCGTGTTTGTGGACTGTTGATGATTTTGGAAATTGTCCATCGCCAAGTTGTAAGGCTAAGAGAGGTAGTACACAGTTGACATGATTATTTCGGAGAGAAATCGATATAAATGTAACCGCTTCAAGTTAATAGGATGCAGATTGTATGGGTCACTTCATGTATACATTTATACACGATTGTCTTGAAATGAAATAGATTTTTTTTTTTGGTGGCATTTGCTTCATTAAATTGCAACTGTTTGATTCGACCTCCTCCAGTGTTCATTCTCATTTGAGTTTAATGCATTACAAATAAGAAGCAGAGAAATGGCTATATTTTTCCTCTTTATTGCTTTGTGATCTATATATCAAACTTTTGTCATCAGCAGCAGAGGAACGCCGGGCTCATTATTTAACACTTCATGAGTGTTCAAGCCAAAAGGTAACCTCTTAATGCACCCAACAAATTATTGAGATGTCATGATTGTATCCAGAGAATTCCTTTGGTATAGTTTTTCCTTTTCCTTTCAATTAAGAATAATCCAAAATTGTATCCCCCCACCCACCCACCCACCCACACCAATTTATCCATGTCTGTAGCAGCATATTAATATCTTCTCACAGGTTTATGTATTGATGCTAATGCAGTAATTATTTCTGAATTCATCCCTTCCTGTCTCAAGGCAATGCTTTAGTACTTTACCACTTTCCTCCAACGCTTATTGCTTTTGCATGGTTGATTTCATTGTTTTGCTATCTTTTCAAGCATGCTGCCTATTATTGAACAGTTTTGATAGCTCAGATTCTGTTTAATTTGCATCTGGTGTTAAATGTTCCAGTGGGCCCCAAGCAATCGGCACGGTGGACTCCTGTAACAAACAATTTGTTTTACCTGAAATTACATCGAGTTGATTATAAAGATGAGGCCAGCATTGCAAGTAGGATGAAGAGGATTAAACCAATGGTGACTAAGCTTCCCTAGCTGCTTTAATTCCAAGGATCAGAGTGCTAGCAGGTTTCTATGGAGCATCTTCTTATTCTGAATTATTGTTTACTTCAAAAATCTGCATCTTTGTTTGAGTTCTCTAATAGTTGAGACTTGGATTTTTCTGGTATCGTAATTTGGTATAATCTTTTCCTGCCTTTTGATTGGTTGCAAGAAGCCTGGCAGAAGCACTCAGGATTGATTGTGGCATCATCTGTGCTTTTGGTGTAGATATAATCTTTCTTGCAACCAATCAAGCCTGCATCTTTGTTTGAGATCTCTAATACTTGAGCCTTGGATTTTTCTGATGCAAGCATGATCTTTTCCTGCCTTTTGATTGGTCGCAAGAAGCACGGCAAAAAATCATTCAGAGATAGATTGTGGCATTAGGTGTGCTTTTAATGTTGTTCTCATCCTTTTCTTTTTACCCTTTATTTGCAGAGGTTAAATCTATGACATTTCATATCCTTATCTGCTTGTTGATTCCACTGCAGCACAAATGTTTGTGATATATGTTGAGCATCTTTTTTAGGACATGTTGAGCTCAAATAACAGAAAAAGGAAAATGACATGTCTTTCCTATTTGACCAAAGTTCACTTTATACCCTACCCTAATCTTCGGTCAATTTTTCATATACCCTCACAAGCCTTCGATAAATTTGTACAGGCCCTAATATTTTTCCATGTACTTAGATGTTTCTTCTGTATTGAATCTACTTCATTCCTCCATGAAAACATGGGTACTATGGTGAGGTACCGTAGAATATGCGGCTAGAAACTGTGACAACTGGCAATTTCATAGGTCTTATATTTAAGCCAGGATAAAAAAGAGGTGTTGCGTTCAATATAAATGAAAGTCATTCATGAAGTTGAATATAAGAAAAAGATTGATGTAGCCATTGCGATGTTCCTTTGTTATTGTAAGCAGGGATGTTGCATAAGCCAAGGATGGCCTGAATGTATTACATAAGTAGTGTACGCATTCACATAGTCGGTGTATAAATAATTTAAGATCACATCCATGAGCATTTTCTTGCTCAAAAAAGTTGGTGTATACATTCTCGTTTAAGTAACCAAAATCAGAATCTGATTATATGAGTGCAATATAACTATGGAGGGAAATTTGTCCACTCATCTCTTAACATCATTATTAATCATAAGAAGTTGTATACTTGCAGAGTTATATGTAACACTTGAATATAGTGTTAACTCTTGATTCTTAATACATCTAGGGCGAAGTTTTAGAGATGCAAATACGAGTGAAACTTCTATCAGGAAACATACACAACTGAATTGTTATTACCATGCACGTGTACACTTACTTAATTATGCATTCTGTCATAAACCTTCACTAACACACGCATACCGTACATACCAATCCCTAATTATTTATAGTCATCAGGTTTACATAGTAGTTCAATAAGTTCTCAAATGATCATCGGTATTAGTGGTACATCCTTCGCCCACCGGTTCCAGACTCTCTCTGGCAATTGTAGTACACTGCAGCCACAGGCAATCCAAGGTTGTACAGCTCAGCAAAGTCTCGAGTGTTGAAGTTCTGGCGCCAGCCTGGCGCATACACAGTTTGCCTCCCCAACTGGTGGAAGAGCACGAACACGTAGCGATGGATGCCAAGTGATGGCCTTGGATTCTCGTAGCACATTATCTCTTGTCCTGAAGAAGAAGAAGAGGTATCGAGTTCTAGTATAAATTTCCTTTCAATAAAAGAAGTTGAGTTGTTTGCATGTTACACCCTCATCAACCCTTGTAATCTCTTCACTAGCAATTAGCATCTGATACCTTTCACGTAGTCTTCATCTGGACTTAAATAGAACTTGTGATCTTTTAACCGACTAAATCTAGGAGTATCTGGTGCTAATAACCCAGTGAATGGTTATAAATGCTGATTAATGAAGGGTGTTGTACGCGACAAAAAAATTTAAATGTGCTGTAGCTAGTTGAACGATCCTGCTTACCATAGGTTACATCTGTGGTTCCTGGGATATTGGTAACCAACCTAGAAAAATATTAATGTACAGGTTAGTGATTGAATAAGCCCATGTGTAAGAACTTATATATATCAAATTATATATATCAAATTTCTGTAAAGAAGTTCATATAAATATGCCTGGTTGAAAAAAGCTCACCAATGGAGATATTCCCTTGAGTTTGGATCGCTTGGACTAGGAGCATCTGGATCTACCATTGCCTGCATATATACAAACATATGTCATAAACTTTGTGTACTATTTCATGACACAATATATAATTTTTGATGAGTGATAAAAGAGGTCATAGTAACATCACTTTTTCATTAGCTAGCCATGCAAATGAACTGGAAAATAGAGTCCTAATAAACCGAACTTTCTATCGACGCCCAACGGGATACATGAGACAAGTAACAGAACCAGAGTTGAACTTTTTATGATAATCGCTATATAATTTTCGTATCTTACAAGTGTGTAGAAAGTTCTTAGATCATTCCCTCCAACTTCAACTTTTGGCTGGTTAACAACTTGTGAAGGCTTAAACTCTCCTCCATTAGTGACATCTTTGGACCCGTATGTCACCTTAAACATTGTAGTCCTTGTAAAAGGATCCAACACATCACCAATTACCCTACCCACAACCAAAGGATCCCTACTCATCTTCTACACTACAAATATGGTATCAGAAAGAGAGGTTTAAGAATGAGTTGGATAGAAACATGGGCACTTCAGCATCTATATATATAACCAAGTGGTTCATGCATATGCCTTGTGCCATGTGGTAGCTAGCTAGAATCTATATTCCTTTCCAGTTTCGTGTCGCAATGTTGTGTTGCCACTTTTGCTGCTTGGTAGCCCATAAAGGTAAGGCAAAGGATCACCGCCGCATTAATTTTTGTTTTGGTCTTTAAGGACTTGGTTTATGAAAATACCAGACATGGTGGAGTCATTCTTTATCCTAGACTCCTAGTTGCTAGGACACTAAGATATGTTACCCTCTGGCCATTCTATACAGAATAAGTGAACCTTCGTCACTTTGGTCACATTTTGCTTATGCAATGAATTGAAACTAGTAAAGAAAACTAAAGCGCACAATGGTTCACGTGGTTCGGAATGGAATCCAGTAATCCTAGTTTTCACAAGAGAGAGGTGTGCACCCTGATTAGATCCATGTTCCAAAACTGTATAATTCATATTAAGAATATACCGTTTCAACGTGCCAGATATATAACAAAGCAGGGCTGCGGAGGAAGTCTTACTTGCTTGTAAAAGGTTCTCATTTCGTTAGTACACATGAGCATATCAAGTGGGGTCTCCCATAACGAACGCCAAGTATTGATGCTTGTAATTTGATCACACTTTGATAGGCCAATAAATGGCTAAAATGTTATAAGCACAAGCATTTGCACAGACAGACACATAAGAAATCACATCAGAACGGTCTCTGATATAATGTGGGAGAAATCCCTAGATGTTTAAGTTGAAATTAATCAATGCAAGCAAATAAGAATTAAGATATAGGGTATGTGGTGTGTGCGTTGTTGCGTTGTGTATGCCTTGGCATCTGTCTTACCGATCCATGCATATGTCAGTAAAGATCTAGTGACTAAATAGCTATGGATGCGTGGTATGGAGATTTGGATACCGTTTTGGAAAGTACGTTGCATTCAGATAAATAGTATCATAACACTCACGTGCATAGGTTTCGTCCTAGTTGAGTTGTCATATTTACACTCCTAACGCCACAAAATTCTCACGAACACGAAATGTTCAAAGTCATCAACCCGACATGATCAGTCCCCTTCGCATTACTGTTTGGTTGGCCACTAACAATTGTCTATGTGGCTTCATAAGAACATTTCATTGTGTTGAGAGACAGCAACACCCAATAATGTTGGGAAGAGGAGATGATGGAATTATTGGTCATGCATCATGCTTTTTGGTCGGAAAGAAGGAACAAGACCTCACTTGTCTTCAAACCAGAATAAGGTAGCTTAAAATCAAGCTTTGTCATTTTAAATAACTATTATTTTGAAGCTATCACTAAAGAATCATTTCCTTCAATGGCTTCACATGAAAGAGGGTGACGGCAAGTTCCTACTTATCTTGGTTCATGTTCGAGTTTGCGAAGAACATTGTGGATGAAATGGAGAATAAAAAAGGTGACAAATAGACATGTTTGGTAGATGCTTGTGCATGCATGACATTCTGTTGTTGCATCTGGGATGAAAGAAATCAGGGCCTTCCATGTAAAGATTTTCAGTTCATCTTTATCCTTGTCAAAAGGTGGATTTTTTGTGCGATACTTGCACTTTATCTCTCTAACTTGTATCTTTTACCGTTGCTCTTTATCATTATATATTCCATTGAAATGTTTCTTATCGATAGTCCTGCTGGTCCAATCAATTTCCTCAAAAAAGAAAAGGAAGACGACAAAAAAAAGATTTTCTTCATTGAAAATTCTAGCTGTAAGTTTAATAAGGAAAGAAACGGAATGTGACGGAGGCTGTTATCTCTCTCAGATGTTGTCCTCCGTCGATCTGGTAGCGAGCGGTTATGAACGGTTGAGATCGGTTTGGGAGTTGTCGAACGTGTGGATCTCAATGGGTGTTGGATGTTGCCAAGGCCGAGCTATCTGCAAGGGAAGTCTCGGGGTGGGAAACCACCGTATGACCCTCCGACAATTAAGTTAGTATCAGAGAATAAGAGCAACGTAGCGGCCTATTGGAATGAGTTCGAGTTACTTGAGTCGTCTGAAAGAGGGGTTTATATAGTGGTCGCGTGGAGCGAGCCTGCGCGAGATCCTCACCGTCAGTTACGCCCCCGCGTTATCTTCACATCAATGGCGGGATATGCCTATTAATGCGGGGACGCGCCAGCGTGGGACGCGGAACGTGGGACGGCGGATATCTCGCCAAGACGAGATACGCGGAACGGTTGCGGGGGAGCTTTGGCTCTGCGCTCTCGGTTGATCGGAGAAGCCGAGGAAGTTCGGTCTATCAGAAGGCTCAGAGACGAGCCGGGAGGCCGAGGAAGCTCGTCCTGTAGGATGGCTCGGAGACGAGCAGGGAGGCAGAGGAAGCTCGGTTGTAACATTGCCCACACAGTGGCACAGGGCCGACTGCCCGAGGGCGAAGCAGTCGACCTCCTCCGAGGCGAAGGTAGTGTCTCAGTGGGAACCGATTCCGCGGGCTGATGTCCTGCTTTCCGAGTAGATACTGAGCTGGGCTAGGCTCAGTCCTGCGCGTTTTTTGGGTAGGTAAGGGTTTTTGACGATCTGCTTAGACTTTGCTAGATTTTCTTTCCCGTTTCAGTGTCGCTGACCTTTTTCTCCTGTGTGTTCTTTTTTGCAGAGCCCATGGACCGATCAAAAATCATGGCTGCCATGGCCGCTGTATCCCAAGGAAGAAAGACCGGTGACGCAAGCTGATCCCGACCCAGTCCAAGCTCGGCCCCGAGGCAAACTCCTCCGGCCAAGCCTTCCGCAGCACCCTCAGTCTCGGAGGAGCGCCGCAGGAGGGGGGTCAGAAGCATGTGCGAGACCCAGCGCCCCGGATGAGGGAGGAGGAGTCTCCCCTCGACGAGGAAGTCCCCCTCAAGAGGCAGAAGCGGGTGGTCTCTCGACCACCCCCTACCAGGATCCAAGTGCAGGAGGGCGACTTCTGCATTTAGGTGCCCTCGGGGCTATCTGTGGCCGACAGCTTGCTGGAGGATATAGAGAAGTCAGCCGGGACCAAGATTCCCCAGGGCACCATGATGGCCCAGGTGGTCGCCATAGCACATGAGGCGGTTCACGTCGGTATCTAGCCTTCTTCGAAAGTTCCTTAAGTTTTATTTTCTCTGTTTTAGCTTTTTAACACGCTTGCTGTTTTTCTAAGGTCCTTCAGCACTGCGCTCTCCTCGTCGCCATAGATTCCAAGAAAATAGCCCCGGCATTGAAGAAGGCGGGCGAATTCTCTTCACTGGAGGAAGAGTTTCGCCTTTAATTGCAGCAAGTAGAGGAGAAGGCGGTCCTCCAGGACTCGAGATTGGTCGCCAAGAAGTCCTATCGGCTTCTAAACGAGTCTAACCGGGCTATCCAAGCCAAGATGGAGGAGACAAAAAGCCTCTACAACGCGATGAAGAGGTCAAGGGACGCCATGAAGAAGGATGCTCGGGCGGCTTTAGAAGCGGCGAAGCTTGCTGAGAGCCGGGCGGCGAAGGCCGTGGAGGAATATAAGACGTCTGATCAATTTTAGCTTGATCTCGCTAAATCCACGGTCGTCTGGTGGCATAAAGCCCTCGACGCCGTCAAGGAATCTATGCCGGAGTTCGCCGACGGCGAGCTCCACGCTAGGTTCCCTCTCATCGAGGAAGCGCCGCAGGGGAAGGCGCTGAGCTGGCTGTGGGAGGCGAGGCTGTCGGCGGAAGCGCCAACCCTGAGGTTGCTGTTTTGGCCCCCAATGGTGGCGTTAAGCAGGGTGAGATCCCGGCCGAGCGGGCAGCCTGAGCCATCCCCCCTCTACGATTTTTTTCTCCTTCTTTCTTTTTTCAGAATTTTGTAAGCCTCCGGGCATTTTTTGTAAGGCTGAGGAGCCCACAATACCATTATACATAATTTTGATCATAAATAAAGTATGTATTTTCCTTTGCTCAAATGTCTGATCATCCTGCAAGTATTTTTAGCTGGTACGTCTTTTCATCTTGCAAGTACTTTTAGTTCGTTAGTCTTTTCATCTTGCAAGTGTTAGGCTGGTGTCCACCCCTTTCTAGGTGACGATCGTATGAATCGAACGATAACCTAAGTGTAGGAAGGTCGGTATCCTCCCTTTCCCCGGAGTCGAGGGGCGATCGCGCATCGAGTATGAATCGAACGATAGCCAAGTGTAGGAAGGTGGTATCCTCCCTTTCCCCGGAGTCGAGGGGCAATCGCGCATCGAGTATGAATCGAACGATAACCAAGTGTAGGAAGGTTGGTATTCTCCTTTTCTTCGGAGTCGAGGGGCGATCGCGCATCGAGTGTGAATTGAACGATAGCCAAGTTTGAATAGGTCGGCGTCACTCGATTATACTCGGTCACCTCGCGATGAGGGCTTTGGATCCACAACGTATGTTGAGCAGGGAGTTACTCGCAGCGGATGGGCCGAGCAGGAATTTGTCCGGCAGCCTCGTGAGGAGCTTTGGATCCACGGAGTTGTTGGGCAGGAAGCTACCCGCTGTGGATGGACCGAGCAGGAAGCTACTCGGCGGTCTCGCGATGAGGCTTTGGATCCACAGTGTTGTTGGGCAGGAAGCTACCCGCTGTGGATGGACCGAGCAGGAATCTACCCGGCGGCCTCGTGAGGAGGGCTTTGGATCCATAGCGTCTGTTGGGCAGGAAGCTACTCGCAGCGGATGGGCCGAGCACGAATCTGCCCGGCGGTCTCGTGAGGAGGGCTTTGGATCCACATAGTTGTTGGGTAGAAAGCTACCCGCTGTGGATGGACCGAGTTGGAAGCTACCCGGCGGCCTTACGATGAGGACTTTGGATCCACAGCGTTATTGGGCAGGAAGCTACCCGCTGCGGATAGGTCGAGCAAGAATCTGCTCAGCGGCCTCTTGAGGAGGGCTTTAAATCCACAGCATTTGTTGGACAGGAAGCTACCCGCTGAGCATGAGCCGAGCAGGAATCTGCCCGGCGGCCTCTTGAGGAGGGTTTTAGATCCACAGCGTTTGTTGGGTAGGAAGCTACCCGCTGCGGATGGGCCGAGCAGGAATCTGTTCGGCCGTCTCGTGATGAGGGCTTTCTGAACTCCCTATTGCCTCCATGGGGCGTCGTTCAACCTTCCGTGGTTCGTATAGGCGGAATGATGACCGGCATAACCGACACGTGGCAGTACTATATCGGGAAATTACAATATTCCGTAATTTGCGTCGTTGTGCGAGTAAATCTTGGCTGTTGGAAGATTTTTTTGTTGAGGCTATAAATACCGAAGGCATATTGGTTTCTTCCTACTCTTGCATTCCCCGAAAATGACCGGTCGCGTGTATACCATCAAGGAGATCGTTTCCCATGACGATGTGTATTTTTATGGCCTCGATCGCTCCGTGGAGACGTACGAGGCGGTGATAAGCCGCTTGGAGGGCCACTTTGGACGCTTACTTCCCTGGTGATCTCATCTCCTCCAAGTGATAATTTACGCGATCTGGAGAAGTTCCTCAGGTCTGTACAACGCCCTGTCTCCGCAGTTGATGGACGAGGCGTTTGACAAGATTCACACGGCCTACGATCTTGGTTTAATCTCGAAGAGCCGGCGGGACCGCTCGGTGGACCTTCTTCTTGAGAGCTTTCAGCAGAGCTTGGTCATCGCATCTTGCTTGATGGATGGGGTCCCCGGCGAGTCCGTGGCTTCTAGACTCCGTGAGTACCGTCGGAGGGAGCGGGTCGAGACTGCTTGGGCTTGATTGGAGGAGCTTTCTTCGGTGTATCATCGACAATGTTTCCTTAATCTCCGCCCTCCTTTGTTTTAATTTTTATAAGGCTGGGGAGCCCATAATACCTCTTAATAAATAAATTTATCCTTTATTGAGGTGCATTGTCTTTTTTTATCCCCTCGGTACATTTTATGCTTTTTTCTTAAAAAACCTTGGAGTCTCGGAACCGAGAAAAGAAACAAAGGGCTGGAACCCCATGGCGGTGTAGAAGGTCTCTTCTGTGAGAGGACCTAGCTCGGGAGGATTAATTAGATGCCAATAGGGATTACATTATTTCAAAAGAAGGTACACGTTTATTTATACAACTTAAGTTTCTCGACGTTATAAGGCCGAAGAAAATTACGCCCCCGGCGTCTAGCAGGCGGTACGCTCCACCAAGCAAAGCTTCTTTTACGAAGAATGGTCCATCCCACTTTGGAGAGAACTTATGTAGTCTCTCTTGGTCTACAAACTCGTTTCTTCGTAAGACCAGATCTCCCGTCTTAAAGGCCTGATGTTTAACTCGGGCATTGTAGTAGCGAGCTGTTTGCTGTTGATAGGCGGCCGCTCTGATTTGCGCTCAATCCCGCTTTTCCAATAAGACGTCCAAGTTGCTTCGGAGTGCCGAGGTGTTGGCTTCACCGTCGAAGTGTTCGATCCTATAACTGGGCAGTCCAACCTCTACGGGGACCATCGCCTCGGTACCATAGCAAAGGATAAATGGGGTTTCTTTCGTGGGTGTTTTCTTTGATGTCCGCAACGCCCATAGCACCCGTGGCAGTTCCTCGACCTAGTCGCCTTGTCTTCCTTCCAAATGGGCTTTAAGACCGTGGATGATGTCTCGGTTCGCTACCTCGGCCTGCCCATTGTATTGAGGATGTGTGACCGTGGCAAACTTCATCAATATATGGTAGTCGCTGCAAAACTCTTTGACTTTATCGTTTTCGAAGTTGGTCCCATGGTCGGTAACTATGCACCTCGGAATCCTAAATCGAGAAATTATGTTGTTCTGCAGGAATTTTATCGTAGATGTGGCATCCGGTTTCCTGATGGGTACGGGCTCTATCCATTTCGTGAAGTAGTCCACAGCGACAAGGATGTATGTGTGTCTACCCGTGCCGGTGGGGAGTTGGCCCACCATATCCATCCCCTATTGTGCAAACGGCCAAGGGGAACTGAACGAAGTTAGTTCGGTGGCGGGGAGACGAGGTATGCTGCCGAAGAGTTGGCAGTTCTTGCATCTTCTGACCAGCTTCTCGGCATCCTGGTGTATTCTCGGCCAATAGTACCCTTGCAGTAGGGTCTTTTAGACCAGGGTTCGGGCCCCTTGATGTGCTCCCCCAACCCCTTCATGTATCTCTCGTAGAACGTAGTCAGCATCGTGGGGGTCGATGCACTGGAGCAGAGGCTGAGTGTATGATTTATTGTACAGGTTTCCGTTGTTCCAAACAAAATGGCATGTCTTGGCCCGAAGCCGGCGAGTTTCTCCTCGGTCTTTGGAAAGTACACCGTCTTTTAGGAACTCCACAAGGGGTTTTCTCCAATCCTGGCCTCCTTCCTGAGTTGTGTAGATCTGGAGTGTTACCTCTTCGTCTTCCACGCTGGGCCGCGGCAAGACTTTGAAGAGGATATTTCTTTTATGGTTAGCCAAATAGGAAGAAGCGAGCTTGCTTAAGGCGTCGGCTTGGGTGTTCAAGTTCCTGGGAATCTGCTCCAGTTGGATTTCGTCGAAATTTTTCCGAACCCTTTTTACTTCGGCCAAGTATTTTATCATGAGTGGTTCATGTTAGCTATAGTGCCATCAAGTCAATTATTGTAATCGCAAGCACGCGATTGTGATGATTGAAAGAAGACCTATACGGGTAGAACAGTCTTACTCGAGATGATAGTATGCTATTTGGTTTGTCTCTATTATCATGTACATGCATTATGTGGTATCACAGATCACTATTACATGTTGATATAGCTTATAGGATTTTTGCTTGACTACCGGCATTATGACGGCGATCATATACGTGGGAACTGGGTGGTCTATAAGCACATTCTTAAATGTCCCTAGTCGAGAGAGTATCGAGACTGGGTATCGATACTCCGAAATAGACTAGTGTATACTTATTGAGACCCCGACGAGGGGCGGTGGCCGGTCTCACAAGCCATTGGTGTCAGTTAGTCACCTAAGATAGTATACATATGCTCATTGGGTTATGAGTACACTGGACGGACTCGTCGGGAACATGCTAGTTGGTATTATACCTATTGTCAGATAGCAGTTCACAGGTGACATGTGTACAGATTAGTCTGTCGACCCGAGATCGTCATTTGTCTCGTGTGAGTTCCCACTGTGCTTTGATTACTACCTTACCATGGCTCAAAGGAGTCATGCAAACATGTTTTAGTTGGGTACAGTCCCGAGCCACATGGAGGCAGTGAGTGGATCGTTGGGGATTCGTTTCTCCCGGTATTGGGGGTTGATGTCGCACGGTGCACGGGTGACCATCACCAGAAATCCTTGGCCAAGGTAGTCGAGAATTACTGATTTGGATCAGTAGTTTCTTAGTTAGTGATGGGCTTCATACCGACACGAAATATCGCGTTATTAGGGGTCTGACTTTATCCACCCCTTAGACCCGATATGCGATACTCTTAGACGAACAGACCGGATTGTACGGATATTGTCACTGACAGGCTCAATAGGGGTTCGGATGAGTTTCTTGTCGGCCTTCCTTTCGCTCAATACCTGGGTAACCGTTACGTACAGCTAGTGTCGCTGACGTGCTTATGGTTAAACCCACTGCCAGTGTATTGACGAGTGTTTAGAGTCCCACACAGAGGGTTTCCCTGGTTCTGGCGAAATGATGTAGTAGCCGTATTGGATACGTGCAGGGTTTCGATCGAATGAGTGTACTAGTTACCCGAACTTTTGATCGGACGGTTGATAATACTAGCCGGCTCGGGTTTGAGCCGGATTATTAAATCAGGTATTGATTTAATAATTTATGTATATGTATTTCGATATGTATATTCTAGTATTATGTTCTTCGTGTTAATCTATCTCTTCGGGTATTCGTATTTCGGTACGAATGCAGGTATGTATATACAGTAGAATGTAATCCGTATTTTTTACAGATAACATTCTAGAATGTGGACACCTCATTTTGGATTTATCCATTTATTTTAAATGGTAATGAGGTGGATTTTTAGGAGAGGGGGTATGGTAAGAACCATGCTTGCATAGTGTGCACAAATGAATTATTAATTCATTTGTGCAAACTATTCAAGCATGGGCTTGACTTTAAATTGAAAAGAAATGTTTTACAAAACCTTGCTTCTCTTTTTCTCTCTCCATGGATGGCTCATTTTCTCACTTGAGCTTGCAACCTCACCATTAGCTTCACTCTCCTCTCTAAGTATCATGAGTTCCTCCACCTTCAAACTCAACCTCCTCTCTACAATCTCATGAGTTGAGAATCAAGAGAGGAGATGAGATGGATAAACACTTAGAACACTCACTATATCCTAGGCATTCTAGATTAGCAATCTAAAATCCTTAGTTGCTTCACTTGCTTTTGATGTGGAGATAGAGCCATGAGCTATATCTCTCGGGTGGATCATCTTCGACGAAGGAAGACCGGCGGCCAAGTTCAATCGAGCACGCCTCAAGAAGCTAAGGAATATGATGGAAGACCGAAGGACTTGGTTCGTTCGGTATAACCTTCTATCATAGTAGTTTAGTTCTTTATTAGGTTGCTAGTATTGGTTTATGGTTCGATTCTAGAACGGTTTCGTCAGCGCCAAGTTTTTAAACGCCAGTTTTTGTTCCTCACCGGCCACGGCTGATGGCCAGGACGCTATCGTAACCCAACATGGTATCAGAGCTGTTGGGATTCCTAAGCACCTCAACCAGGGTTTGCTAGCAACACATATGCCACAATAAAAATTTAGGGTGCTAAGTAATCTTTAACCTAGGATCAAACTAGAAGTTTTAGTGTAACAAGATAGTATCACATACTAAAACAAGTGTCTAATACTAAGTGAGAGGAAATACGACCTTTGTAGACCTCCTTCCTAGACTCCTTGGATCAACTTGAATTTGCACCAGCTTGCTTGAGATCTTCCTAGTCCACGATGATCCACCCGGGGTCCCTTTTCACAAGCTCCAAGCTTCTCTTTATCTAGGATGAAGATGAAGCCAACACTCTAATCTAGTGGGATAAACTAAAGTAGAATGGTGATGTGTGTTGTATGCTCACTTAAAAACCTTTCCTTTTTGAGTTCCTCACTCGCTATAAAAACCAAGAGAGCAATAGAGAGAGGAAGAAGAAGATGGCAATGGAAAAAGCTCAAGAGATAATGTGATGAGTTAAAAATGAGAAGGAAAATAATAACATATATACATTAAACCCTTCTCACTTTTAACCAAGGGTTAATAAATATCTAGATATTTATTTTAGAGCACTAAGAGCCATAGAATGATAACTCATGGTTAATTCAAGGTTAAGTGGAGGAATAAAATATCAATCATGAATCATTTCTATTTCTTTTAACTCAAAAATAAATATGAAGATATTTACTAATATGTGAGTTTTGCATTGCCACCATCCATATATCATCTATCATGATACAAGTGTAAGCATGTATGTGTGCATACACATCACTATGTGTACATACACTAAATAATGCAAACACTAAATAGAAAAGGGTTTAAGTGAAAACAATGGTCACAATATCAAATCAACAATTGATTTAATAAACCGGTCATATCACATACGACCCGACCAACAGAAAACGCCAGATTATAATGCGGTATCATATACACGCATTTAATCAAGCACCCGCGCATATCCCCATATGCACCCCCACATCGTTTCGCCTGATCTAGGTGACCCCATTGTGGGACTCTAAGACTCGTCAATATGCTAGCAGTAGGAAGTGATCATATCACATACCCACAAACCGTCAGCGGCACCAAGCAGTGCGTAACGGCTCACAGGTATTGAGCGATCAGAAGAAAAATAAGCGAACCTGTAAAAACTCCTGTCGAGCCAACCGGTAACACATACCGTACAGTCCGGTCTCTTCATCAGTTATGTTGCATATCAAGTCTAGGGGTGGTAAACGTCAGACCCCAATAACCAATAAGTCATGCCGATATGAGGCTCATAACGGGTTGAGAAACTACTGATAACACTTACCAGTAAATCTCTAAATCAGCCCTGGTCAGGGACTTCCCTGTTATGGCTAATCGAGCACAGCGCAACATCAGCCCCCAATACCGGGAGAGACGAAACCCCTCCTATTGTTCATTGCCTCCATGTGACTCGGGACTGTTCCCAAAAACCACCGTTTTGCACGTCCTCTTGAACGTGGTAAGGTGGAAATCAAAGTACAGTGGGAATCACACAAGACTCTATGACGATCTCGGGTTTACAGACTAATCTGTACCAGTGTCACCAGAGAACTGCCATCTGACGTGAGGTATAATACCATCTGGAAGTTTTCGGCGAGTCCGTCCAGTGTACCCAGTCTCCACTAAGCACCCGTATACCATCTCTGATGTCAAACACCAATGGATATGGGATCATCCATCGCCCATCTCATGGGTTGAGAAGCGTATACGTTAGTCTACTCTGGTATATCGATACCCCGTCTCGATACACCCACGACTAGGAACATTAAAGGATGAACTTATGGACTACCATGGCCCCACTAGTATGATCTGCATCACAATCCTGGTAGTCAAGTACACATCCTAAGGGCTTTAGCAATATGTAACCATAAGACAGTATCAAGAGACAAGCATACATGTTAAGATAAAGAGCAACCAGATAGCATACTATCATGTCGAGCAAGAAAGTCCTCTCTTTATATGTCCAAGCATCCACTATAATATACATCATATGTACAATAATGGCCTCTAGGGTATACATACAACTAACAATCTCCCACTTGCACTAGGGCCAGCTGCTGTAGTATCGCATACCCAGCATCCCGAAGAGTCTCTCGAACTGTATCTGGAGAATGGCCTTCGTGAGTGGATCTGCAGTGTTGTTCTTCGTGTCAACTCTCCTGACCTCGATCTTCCGGTGATCAACTATCTCCCGGATCAGGTGATACCGCCTCAGAATATGCCTAGATCGCTGATGGGACCTGGGTTCCTTGGCTAAAACCACCGCTCCATTGTTATCGCAATACAAAGGTATTGGATACTCAATGGATGGAACCACTCCAAGTTCAGTTATGAACTTCTTCATCCAGACAGCCTCTTTGGCAGTATCGTTGGCAGCGATGTATTCAGCCTCTATCGTCGAGTTTGCCACGGTTTCCTGCTTGGAACTCTTCCAGCATACCGCCCCTCCATTGAGGGTAAAGACAAATCCCGAGTGCGACTTAGAGTCGTCCTTATCACTCTGGAAGATCGAATCGGTAAAGGACTCCACTTGGAGTTCTCCATTACCATACACCAAGAGCATCTCTTTAGTCCTTCTCAAGTACTTGAGAATGCTCTTCACAGCTGTCCAGTGACTCTCTCCAGGATCTGCTTGATACCTGCTCACTACACTTAGTGAGTATGCTACATCGGGTCTGATACATAGCATCGCGTACATGATAGAGCCTACTGCCGAAGCATAGGATATCCCTTGCATGCGAGCCCTCTCCAAATCAGTCTTGGGAGACATCACTTTGAGAGAGTGAGTCCTGAGATCGTGGGTAAAAACCCACGCTTGGATTCTTCCATACTAAACCTCTTTAGTATGGTGTCAATGTACCTGGATTGGGACAATCCCAGTATCCGTTTAGATCTATCTCTATAGATCTTAATCCCTAAGATGTAGGAGGCATCCCCTAGATCTTTTATTGAGAATCTTTGTGATAAGAAGAACTTGACCGATTGCAGCATAGGAATGTCATTTCCTATCAAGAGTATGTCATCCACGTACAATACGAGGAAGACAACCTTACTCTCTGCCACCATCTTGTATATACAATGTCCATCTACGTTTTTGACGAAATCAAACTCTTTGATAACGACATCAAAACAGATATTCCAACTCCGCGATAATTGCTTTAACCCGTAGATGGATTTAAGCATCTTGCATAACTTTCTGCTGCTCCCACTGTCTACAAAGCCTCTGGCTGAGTCATGTACACGCACTCTTCTAAATCACCATTTAGAAAGGCGGTCTTAATATCCATTTGCCAGATTTCGTAGTCATGGTATACAGAGAAAAGGTTTCGTCACAGTCCACACCTGGTCATTGACGAAAACCTTTGCAACAAGTCTAGCTTTGAAAGTCTCCACTTTCCCATCTACACCAAGTTTCTTCTTAAAAATCCATTTGCTCCCAATGGGTTTTACCCCTTCAGGAGCAACTTCCAAAGTCCATACTTTGTTGGTGTACATGGATTCCATCTCAGATCGTATTGCATCCAGCCACCCCATTGAGTCCCCACTCGTGATGGCCTGCTCGAAACTAGTTGGGTCATCATCCTCCATGATGCAATTCTCGCTTCCACCATCAATGAGAAAACCGTAGTATCTCTCAGGTGGACGAGGAACCCGACTAGATTGGCGGAGAGACTGGGGTTCGTTGGGCACTACCGAATCATCTGGTTCCATTAAATCTTCAGTTTCAGTTTGTGTAGCCAAAATTTCTTCCAGTTCTACCTCGTTGCCACTAATTTCTTTTGCAAGAAATTCCTTTTCTAAAAAGGTGGCATGTCGAGAAACAAACACCTTTTGTTCCTCGCCATGGTAGAAAAGATATCCAGGTGAATATTTGGAATATCCCGCAAACTTGCAAAGAACTGACCGTGCCTCGAGTTTGTCAGGATTTTGCTTTTTGACATAGGCCGGACAACCCCATATCTTAACACATTTAGGACATGGTCTCTTCCCACTCCATATCTCATATAGTGTGGTAGGTACAGATTTAGATGGAACTTGATTCAATAGGTATGCTGCTGTTTCAAGCGCATAACCCCAAAAGGAAATAGGTAACTCAGCGGTGCTCATCATAGAGCGCACCATATCTAATAGGGTGCGATTCCTCCGCTCCGATACGCCGTTGTGCTGTGGTGTATACGGAGGAGTAAGCTGAGAGAAAATCCCATTCTCTTTTAGGTATTCCAGGAATTCATTGCTCAAGTATTCACCTTCTCGATCAGATCGATGATTTTAATACTTTTGCCCGTTTGGTTCTCAACTTCTTATTTATATTCTCTGAATTTCTCAAAAGTTTCAGACTTATGTTTTATCAGGAACACATATCCGAATCTAGAGAGATCGTCAGTGAACGTAATGAAGTATGAGGAACCATCCCTGACATGTGTAGACATGGGACCGCATACATCACTATGTATCAGTCCCAAGAGTTCACCAACTCTTTCTCCGTGTCTACTAAACGGAGTTTTGGTCATTTTCCCTTTGAGACAGGACCGACAAGTGTCATAAGATGAAAATTCAAACGAATTCAAATAACTATCTTTATGTAACTTAGCGAGTCATGTCGCATTTATATGACCTAATATACAATGCCACAAGAAGGATTCATTCATCTCTGAACTCTTCCTCTTGTGTGTGTTTGTTATGCTCAGAACTGTTGATTGATTTAGAACATAAATGCCATTGCACAACGTGCCTGATCCAACCAACTTTTGGTTTAAGAAAATGTTTATAACATTATCCTGTAATACAAAATTATATCACTCTTTACTTAATAAAGAAACTGATATAATGTTGCATATCAGGTTCGGCATGTAATAGCATTCGTTCAGAATCAATGTATTACCACTTGGTAATATAAGGTGATATTCCCCGACGGATTTAGCTGCAACAATTGCACTATTTCCAACCCTTATGTCTTTATCACCTTCTCCCAGTTCTCTACCTTTCCTTAGCCCATGTAACAGATTACATATATGGGATCCTGACCCGGTATCCAATACCCAGGACATAGAGCAAATGGAGAAACCGTTCTCTGTAACGAACACGCCTAAAGAAAATGCATCATCATGTACTTTCTTCAATCGGGTGGCAAGTGAATCCTGGCATTCCTCTATATCATGTTCAGTCTTATAACTCCTATAAAAAAGAACGGAACCAACGTTCCCCAGCACAGTATAATGTGCGGGTTCGGTCAATACATCCATATTATTATCTTGATTAAGACGTGACATGGTCGCTATCTAAAGAGAGAGAGAAGAAAACACTTTAGCGTATGCTCTTGCAAGATCAGATTGGTTATTATTTTATTTAATCAGGATGGCTCCCACTATTTTTATCAAATCTTCCTTCAAACCATAAAAGAAAAGACTAGACGGGATTAATTACACCCTACAACTTCGCCAATCTTTCAGCCAGGCCAGTGCCGGTACTTTGAGAGAGGTTCCCCGTGCTTTTGCACAGACTTAATTAAAATAAACCTCATTTTCCCAGAGGCATAACCCTATTGACACTTTTCTAGACACCTACTTGATCGGCTAATTGTCTTGTGTAAAACTCTCCCAGGAGTAACTCTTACTCGCAGTGGGTATCAGGATCCAACTATCTCATAGAAAGCATGCAATCTCATTGCAAATTTCAACACTTGAAATTCCCGATAATATTTTGCCCCTAACCCCTATGACCTTGACAAAGGCCAACAAATTATAGGATGCTAGTCAAGTTCAACCTGTCATTTCCTGATTGAATCAAACCCACCCGCACAACCCTTGACAAAGGCCAACAAGGTCGTACGACTATCCTAATCCAATCTGCATCATATGCATAAGCAGATAAGCACCATTCAGCTACCGCACACTACGCCTTGACAAAGGCCAACAAACGCAGCACGAATACTAAATAGGACTTATCTGAAATGACGGATGGCTCCGACAGGTTTTTCAGAAAACCTTTTGCGTAATGAACTTGATATCGTTGCGGAATCGAGTGATTTTGAAAAGGAGTGTTTTTGAGGCTTTTCTTAGTTTTGCTAAAGAGATCACTCCCGGTGAAGGGATCTCGGCTCTTTCCTTATCGAATAAGGTGCAGGATATATCACATATATCACTATGCAAAGCAAATACTCCAAAAAGCAATCAAAAGACAAACCGTGTATTGTAGTATCTGCCAGTTATTGCTAAAAAGGTCACTCCCAGTGAAGAGATCTCAGCTCTTTCCTTATCGAATAAGGTGCATGATATATTACATATATCACTATGCAAAGCAAATACTGTAGCTACCCATTTTGAAAATTTGATTCCACAACATCTTTTAGGCTTCTTTCTTTTCATTAATTTCATTAATGAAGTCCCATCATTTAAGCTTCCTAAGCATCACAGAAGAAACGAAAATACAACGTACGCTTATACCATCCGCATTCGCCACAGTGTCCCGTTATGCACCGTTAGGTTACTTAACTAATGGCATACCGGGACGGGACTAGCGCGGGTGCAAAACATAAGCAACGTCTATTATATATCTCATATATAATGTATATCCATTCGTCTCAGATATATTAAGCGATCATATCATGGAATATAAGCAGCAGAAACACATATATGATCATATAGGATATATTAGGATTTCCGTATTTTGTATTTAGCCAACGATAGAAAATACGGATTCCACGGTTGTGATGAATAGCCAATCCCATACCCCTAGACCCCTACGAGAGTGGCAAGTGACCCTACCAATTTTTGAGTTAGGAAACCCGGTCTCGACGCCTCGAGATGGTCTCCCACTGGACCCCAGAACCCGGTCACTTGTGCTCTCCATCTTAGGTCTATCCTAATGCGGAAAAGTAAATAATATACATCAATGGTGACATCACCCTCAACCCGGATGTGCCACAAATAAAAGAATATTACATACAAATGAATTTTACATGAATGAAAAGAAAAACTCTCATCTCACATAAAAAAAACCCCGGTCATTCAATCACGACGATCCTATACATCATATCACAGCAACATATAATATCACATGTCATCAACGTAAGCAAGTATGCGTACCCCAATTGTTGTTGACGTATAGCAACGAAACTGGCGATACAACACATACTACGCTTACGGTCGCAGAAAAGAAAGTGAAAAATTACAACAATTGGAATCGACACTGCCCTTAGACATCATAAACCCGGGATGTCACATATCCAAAGTTTCATGCCTGACAATGTAAGTCTCGCATTTAGGTCTCATCCCATGAAAACACTTTTCAAAGTAAGTCGGATAATTCAACAAGATTTCCGATTACTACCGAGACCGAAATGCTAGATTTACACGCAACATATAAATGTAGATTCCAATTATTGTATCACAATATACTAGACTATATTAAACGTTTCGACCGAATCAACCAACACCCACATCACCCGATGAGATCAACACTTGAGCGAAGTTAAAGTACCCAAAACGTGCCACAGTACCTATGATCCAGCCGTAGAAGGGTCAAACCAATACCTCACCTATGACACCGCGGAACTACGGCAAACCCTAGGGTTCAAGTCGCGGTTCTGAAGGCATAGAATCGAATTAAGGTTTTTGTTCTTCTAGAGGTTTCATAGAGTAACTTGCACGGCTAATGAATATAATTAACTTAAGAAAATTCCAACTCTTGAAAATTTCAGTGGGGTTCTTGACGAGGTGTTTGAAGTTCGATCGAACTGTTAAACATTGTCTAGGTTACCAATACAATGTTAATAAAAATACGACTACGAATAGCTCCGAATTAGTCCCACTGCAAATTAACATCTCATGGAATTTATGGACTAAACAAACAATACCTGAAACCCTAAATTATACCAAACAGAGCACAGTGTGAAAACGAGACGGTTTGGTGCCAAGATGGCCGAGGTCGCCGGCCATAGTGCCAATCTGCTCGGGTCAAATCCGAGCAGGGAGCCTCGTGTTCGCACTTGTTTCCCCCAATCAGAGCAAGGCTCTGTTTGAATTTCAAAAATTCAAATTTTGAAGCAACGCTTCAACTTCCGTGCGCTGCGCGCAACGCGCCACGTGTCAGAAGCTGATACGTCAGCGCAGCGCTCAAGGCAGTGTGCCCAATCAGAGCAAGGCTCTATTAAAAAACAAAATTAAAGGAAGCAAGCGCCGACACGTGACACGTGTCGGCGCAGTTGCTTCTGCGCAAGCGCCGCGCTGCGTGACACGTGTCGGCGCAGCTGCGCTGCGCTGTGCGCTGAGCGACACTTGTCGGCGCAGGTGTATCTGCGCCAAACAGAATTAAAATTCTAATAAGATCTTTCTGTTCTTGTTAAAACAAGAAGATTGTCTTCTGTAAAACAGAAGCCCTTGGATCAAAGATCCAACGGTGGGGAAAATTCCCCAAATCACTCAGAGAAAGATCTCTTTAACAAATTTAACAAATTTATGGGCACTATATAAAGGTCCCTAGACCCCAATTCAAAAAGATCGACATCAAGAACTTCAGAAAACAGCAAAAAAGAGAAAGCTCTGAAGAACTTTGAAGAACTCAATAAAAAGGTAAAAACCTTTATGAAAAAGAAGAAGAATTTCTTCTGAATAGATCATTGATCTAAGAACAAGATCAATGATCTTCAATAAATAAAAATAAATAACAGTGCCTTGCACTTTTTTTATGAACCATTGGTTCTGGAATCTTAAAGATTCTTTTCTTGAATCCAAAATTGGATCAAGTTATTGAAACAGTGCCTTGCACTTGCAAAAACTGCACTGTTGCGCTCCTGGGTTGACGCAAGCCACTAGAGAGCGCCACGTGTCAGCAACACAACAGCGCAGCGCACTGACACAGTGCACTGCGCTGTTGCGCAGTCGCTCACCAGAGCGTGACACGTGTCACCTCCACATGCGCTTGCGCTCATTAGTTGGCGCAAAGCGCCTGACAAGCCACTGTCAGATAATTAATGCATTGCATTATTTGCAGAAGGGCCAAGCCCAATTAAAAAAGGCCTAACAGGCCTAATCAAATGCTATGCATTATTTTCAAAAAGGGCAGAGCCCAAGTAAAAACAGATGCGATGCATCATTCTTTTTTAAAGGGACAGCGCCCAAACAAGGGTCTGTCAGACCAGAACAGATGCTGTGCATCATTTAAAAGGGGCAGAGCCCAAATAAAGGTCCAACAGAGACCAAGATTAATGCCGTGCATTATTAAACATGGGCAAAGCCCTAGCACAGGCCTAATAGGCCAAAAATCAAGAAAAACGTTGAATATTCTCAACTGGACTTAGCCCAATTATGGCCGTAAGTCCTTAAACTAAATTGACCGAGCAAGACTGCTCTCCTAAATCAATTTACATCCAGTTCGAGGGTACATCTCCGAACTCCTCTGACTCCTTTCGTTGTAATCCTTCAACGACGTCAGAGAGATGACGGGTCCCGACAACCATACATCAATGGACCGAAACGTTCTTAAACTATCTATGGACCACCATGTCCCTAAACTGGAACATGGACCACTATGTCCCTAAACTGGAACATGGACCGCTATGTCCCTAAACTAGAACAATATAGCCAATTGCTCTCTTGTCGGATCCAAACGATCCCGTTAAGTTGATCTTAGTCTGGAGATTAGGCTAACGTATCCTTAACAAAAGTTTAAGTTGATCTTAGCCTTAAATAGGGCTAACGTATCCTTAAACAAAAACCCCAAACCCAAATTTAAGAAAATACGGATTTGGACTTATCCACGTCCTACGGGCGATGGCATAACCTAGTCTCCGTTTACAATCCACGGGCAACCACAAACACACACGACACGAAGTGAAATTCTAGAGAAGGAGAAAGTTGTTACCGCGATGCGGTAGCGTAATTAACTGCAGGGGCTTGCGCCTGCAGGGAAGAGCGTCCCCACAATCAAAAACCCCTCAAGCGAGGGGGAATCTGACGAAGTCTGCTACATCGGCCGCATCCGTCTAAACCTCCGATACATGGTGCCATAAATCAACTTGGCATCTTCGGAGAGGTGGACGGATAAAACCAAATAGCATCTGCCCCGAATCACAGGCAAGCCGTCCCTGTCTTGGCCGTCTTTTGGAGGGGAACAGATTCTGGCACGCCCGGTGGGACCTTTTCCTCTTTCCACTCCACACTTCGTGTGTCGTCTTCACAAACGAATTGCGGTTTGTTAATGGTTGCTTTTGGGTTTCAAGTTACTAAGATTTGGACTTTTGCCTGGCCCAGAAATCAAGCATCAATGGCATCCAACTGCTCGAGTTGCTCGAAATGAAAGTGCAACAGAAGCTCCGCCTCACCTGGAGGTGTAGCCTATGGGCCTCAAGCGGCCTCTATCCTTGCCATGCCAGTGGAACAGGTAACTCAGGCCACCACTGGCCTGTTTTTCGGGACCATGATCCCGCCTGCAAGCTTCACCATGCCAGTGCCCGCACCAGAGGCGAACAAGAAGTCGGTCTTCGATCGGCTCACTGCTACAACGGCCCCTTTCAACGGGTCGTTCAATATCAAGCCGGCGGCCTCTGTCTTTGCCAGGCTGAGCCAGAAACCTGATGGGCCCGCCAAAAAGCCCATGAACCCTAAAATGGCCGTCCCGAGGAAGACAGCCACCCCTGCTCCTGAAGTCGTCAAGGCGGCTTCTCCTGTTAAAGAGTCGGTCTTTTCAAGGCTGACTATTCCGGCTCCTGCCCCTACTCGAGGATCTGTCATTGACAGATTGAACATCGCCACCCAAAGGACATCATCAGTCTTTAAGAGGCTGGCACCGGCAGCGCCTCATTCGAACAGGGGGTAAGAAGAAGCTGTCTCTATCGCCGAGCCAGTCCCAACTGCTCGTCATGCTCGATGTCGCCACTGGCGCCGAGTAAGAAAGGCTGGGGGCAACTCCCCCTCAGGGCTAACTCCACCTACTCCAGTAGTGGAAGTTGATGCTGCTGTTCCAACCGGGAATAGCTTTGAACCGTTAAGGAGGGTGCGCAAAAACTCTCCAACTGCCACACTGAAGAGATCTCCTCCACCTGCGGAGAGAGTTACAGAAACTAAGTTGGAGCAGTCCCCTTAACGGCTGTTCTCCAAAATATATAAAGTTTGGCGGAGAGTTCAAGACTCGGTAATCGACCTAGATCACTCTCGTCAACAGAAACGGGCAAAAGTGAAGCAAGAAAAGGGGCGTCCTATCAAACAGCAAAGGACAACAACTGCCAGGGTGCCCACTGCAACGGCCCTCTCAACTTCAACGGCCCATAAGAGAAGGAGGCCAGAAAAAATTCCCACGTCCGCGGCAAATGCCAAGGACAGCGAGCCCAAACGCCCTAGGTCTGGGGGCATGGTGGTTCATACCGTGTACATGGCGTCTGGTAAAGAGGACAGCCGTGCATCTACAGGTCATCGACCGCTTACACGGTCAGTGACCAAAGCTCAGGAGCAACAGCAAAAGCTCCAGGAGATGATGAACGTGATGGCCGCACTCACTGGGCCAAAAGAAAGCCCCGAAGCGTCCTCGGATGAACGCCGGGAGCAAGAAACTGATGCTGAATTCCTTCGCCGGATATTGGAGAAGAAGGATAAAGAGGCTGCGGAACAAGCAGCCAGCATAAAGCAAATGGCCCTCCTGTTCCAGGACATGGTGGGCATGATGATCCAACAAGATCCTCCTGCTGAAGATCCTCCGATCGTCCTTGAAGACGACAGGGGAGAAACGTCAAATCCTCCACCGGCTCTGTCAACAGCCAAGGAGTAGGAAATCTCCAAAGCTGACCTGGACGAATATATAGCTCAGCAGATCCGGGTTCATCAGGCGACTGAAGCAGCCGGTCAGGTCGTAAAAACGGGGCGACCGTATCCGAGCTGGTATAATCAGATCAAGTACCTGCCAGGCTATACAATACCAAAATTCCATGTGTATAAGGGGACTGGCAATCCCCACCAGCATGTTGCCCAGTTCAGGGTGCTTTGCGGCAACACTGGCGGTGATGATAAATTGTTGCTTCGCCAGTTCGTTGGTAGCTTATCGGATACAGCATTCGAGTGGTATTCCGAACTCCCGAACGACTCTATCAAGACCTTTGCAGAGATGGAGCTGCTGTTTACCCAGCGTTTCGCGAGTGCCAGCGAGCGTACCCCGATAACGACATTGATTAATGCCAGGGTGAAACCGGGCGAGACATGGGTCCAATATGCTATACGGTGGCGGAACTTATGGTCAAAATGCGAGCAACGCATAGAAGAGGCTCCGGCAGTAGGCATGTTTGTTGGAACCCTCGATCCGCAGGCGACCATATCCCAATTTATGATGTTCTTCAAGCCGACTACCTTCCAGGCCCTGATCGACAAGCTGGCTCAAATGGATCAGATGGGCCATAGACCACCCCCTCCAAAGCCAGACTCTCGAAATGAGAAGGGGAAGGGAAAAGCGATCGTTGTCGCTAATGCTCAACAACAGCCGAGCAACTTGAAACCGGCTGTCCGTCAAAATAATATGCGTCCGCGCACACCCCTTGAGGAAAGGCTAGGACGTTCTTACTCGTTTCCTCGAGATAAAACGAGAAGACTGTTTGAGCTAGCATTGCGCAACCGACTCATAAGTCTGCCGGATCCAAGACGTCCGTCGCAGCCAAATGATGTCAACGATCCCAATTACTGTCCTTATCATCGAGTACTGGGTCATCCGATTGAGGATTGCTACGTCTTCAAAAATTGGATTGAAGACCGGTACCAACAGGGCAAGTTCGCATTGTCCGACAGATGGAAGGTGAATCCGTCGCAGCCCCACACCTCTAAGAGGATGAATACGCCGGAGGCAACATGCTCTCTCATTGAAGAAGCTCTTTGGGAGGTTGTACTATCAGCCAAGACAAAGAGGATGCTAAACGATCTTCAAATATGCCCAGCGATCAAGTGGAAGAACCCGTTGGACCTCAGATCATTGAGGGGATGTTGAAGCCGCGTCCAACTCCAAAGACCGATGGTGGTGGCCCAAGCACTCACAACCAGCCGTCAAAATCTTCAAAGAAGAAGAAGAAGAAATCCAAGAAGCCCGTGAAGCCTAGCGACAAGCGCACGGACTTACAAAAATAAATTGACGCGCTGGAAGAATACAACCAGAAAGCACGGACTCCCATTACACTCCAAGAGTTCCTCAACCACGTCTTTCAAGAAGAAGGTGAGGGAGACAGTTCATCGGATGAATCTGAAGAATACGTGGCGAGCTGTCATATGATTTCCCATTCGTTTACATACGATGAGGAAACTCCTTGCACTGAAAAGCTGGGGGCAGATCCTGAACCGGAAATTCTTGGGCCATCGGATGAAACAATTGACGCATTCCTCAATGAAGCTCTTTTAAAAAGTAAAGCTGACCGGGAACGCGAGACGGTCATATTTGAAAGGGCCAAACGCCGGCGACTAGACGAAATAGTCGAAGCACTCCTGCCGAATCAAAGTACGTCCATCGCAGACAAAAGCAAATTCAAGATGAGGAAAAGGTTTGCTAAGACCATATCCATGGGTATGAAGCTACCATCCTCTGAAGGAAGCATTACTGGTGAAGCGGAAATGCACCCTTCCTACTGCTTGTATCATCGGAAGATTTCGCACCCCACCGAAGAGTGCAAAGCTTTCAATAGATGGTGGCAGGGATATGTTGCTCACCGACAATATTTTAAGCAGGAGAAGCGCAAAAATCGTCGGGAGCGGAAAAATACGACCGAGGGACTTAACAGAACTACCGGTGATTGTCGCATGGTTAACGCTAGGGGATCACAAGTGCTCACATTCGGGAGCGATTCTGACGAGGAGCTGGCTCTTAGCCCCCTTTTTAAAGAGTCCACCTCGGGAAAAGAAGAAGCGCAGAAGGTCTGTGAAAATATCCGACTGCGTAATCGGAAGCTACCCGAAAAGAATCTCGGACCCTCAAACAAGAAAGATAAAAGGAAAGAAAAGGTCTCTGAGGATATTACTCTAGATGACCAAGTCATGGTAGAGCTAATTGCCAAGGACCCGCCAAAGAAAAATAAGGTGGATTACAACGTTCTATCGCATCTGAGGAAGCTACCCTCGCAGCTCAGCATTCTTGACGCCCTTTTACTATCAAAAGAGGCGAGAGATTCGTTAATTAAGGCACTACAGGAGCCGGAGCAATTCCAAGCTTTCCTGGCTGAAGAAAAGATGAAGGATGAGTTGGAGGAAGTGCACACGGTCGATGTCACTTTCGGCGATTAAGACCTTCTCCTTGGGACGTGCGAACACAATCGCCCCCTCTATATCTCAGGATATTACCATGATATAAAGATAGGCAAAATCCTGGTCGATAACGGGTCGTCTGTTAACCTACTTAACGTGCGGGTGTTAAAGTAAATCTGCATGAGCGTCCAACACCTTGCTCGGGACAAGATCACCATCTCCGGGTTCGACTCCCAATCATCGAGAACTCTTGGATCTGTGATACTGACGCTGCGCTTTGGGCTGCTCGTCACGGACATTAAATTCCACGTCATAGACACCAAGACATGCTACAATGCCCTGCTCGGCCGACCATGGTTACACGAGTACAACATCATCCCCTCTACACAGTATCAGTGTATGAAATATTTTAGGGATGGTCTCGAGTATACCGTGACGGGAGAACTGAACCCGTTTTCCGTGAATGAAGTCCGCAAATATGAAGATGCCAAATATTTCTTACCGGATTTCGAAGACACAGAGAGATGTCACAAGCTGGAGAACAAAGCTAACGCCACCATCCCTGTCTTCGGCAGTGATACCGAGGAGGAAGAGGAGATAGTTTATTCGGGACCACCCCAATACAACAAGCCGGGACAATCTGCTCCTACGTTGATCTTTGGTAGTGACTCGGAAGATGAGGTCCATGCTGTGTTCTCTGCTCGGCCTTCAATACAAACATCCGCCGATGAAGAGCAAAATCTGCAAGTCGCCATGGTGCCACCCAAACACCATAAAGAACTGGATGCGCTCGACATCTACAGTGTAGAGGAGCTGCGGATGTTCTATGTCCCTCCCAGGTGAGAAGGCGAAAAAGCAATTCTATTTTACCGCTTTGAAAAAACCAAAGTGGAGAAAGAAATTTGGCACGGTGTGGATCCTACGCTAGACAGGCTTCAGCCCATCCGTCTACCCAGATATTATACAGAAGGTGTTGGATATAGTGCCCTCTAAGTCAATTATTGGATAGCAGGTACGTGATTGCAATGATTGAGGGAGGACCTATACCGATAGAACAGTCTTACTCGAGATGATAGTATGCTATCTGGTTTGTCTTTATCATCATGTAAATGTTGATAAAGCCCATAGGATTCTTGCTTGACTACCAACAGTATGATGGAGATCATATATGTGGGAGCTGGGGTCTATAAGCATATCCTTAAAGTGTCCCTAGTCGTGGGAGTTTCGAGACAGGGCATCGATACTCCAGAGTAGACTAGTGTATACATTCGAGACCCCGACGAGGGGCGGTGGCCGGTCTCACAAGCCACTGGTGTTAGTTGGATCACCTAAGATGTATACAGGTGCTCATTGGGTTATGAGTACACCGGACAGGACTCGCCGAGAACTTGCTGGTTGGTATTATACCTAGCGTCAGATAGCAGTTCCCTGGTGATATGTGTACAGGTTAGTTTGTCGACCTGAGATCGTCATTTGTCTCGTGTGAGTTCCCACTGTGCTTTGATTTCTACCTTACCACACTCAAAGGAGACGTGCAAACAGGTTTTAGTTGGGTACAGTCCCGAGCCACATGGAGGCAGTGAGCAGATCATCGGGGATTCGTCTCTCCCGGTATTGGGGGTGAGATCGCACTGTGTTTAGGAGAGCCATTACACGAAATCCCTGGCCAGGGTAATCGAGATTTACTGGAAGGTATTCCAGTAGTATCTCAGGGTGTTCTGGGCTGCTCTCTGACACGACTTATACCGCTATTGGGGGTCTGACGTTTACCGGCCCCCTAGGCCCTATATGCGATACTCATAGACGAACGGACCGGACTGTACGGATATTGTCACTGTCAGGCTCAGTAGGGTTTATAGATGAGTTCGCTCGTCAGCTTCCCTTGCGATCAATACATAGGCAAACCGTTACGTACAGCTTGTACCTCTGACGTGCTAGTGGTTATACCCAGTGCCAGTGTGTTGATGAGTCATTAGAGTCCCCCATAGATATTTTCTCAAGTTCGGGCGAAACGTTGTAGAGGCCGTATGGTTTTATGGCAAGGTTCAGAAAATGCACGTGCGTTTTCGCACGTGTCATTTTTCGGGCAGATAATACTGGTCGGCTTTGGTTTAAGCCGGATCCAAGTATTATACTGTGTAGATATAATATCTTTGTCTCAGTTGCATTTGTATTCGGTCAAAATACAAATGCGGGTATGTTTATACTGTTACGGGGTTATCCTGAAAGTCGTTTCAGGATCGCTTTTGGAAGTTGCCAGTTTCCAGTTTTCTATCACCCGTATTTAACATTCGGTTAAATACGGATTTATCTTTTCGTCTTGAGGGTGAGTCATTGTGTGTGGAAGCTTCAAGATTAGTGGCTCATTCTTTTGCATTGATTATTTGGTGACTAGGTTTTCATGACTCATTAAGCATTAAATGATTCATTTAGTGTGTTCATACTAGGTGTTCATTTGAGTCATCCTTTTCTTTTAGTGCTTAAGATATTTTCTCCTTGATCTTTTGCTTACACTCACCCTCCCCTCTCTTACACTCACCCTCCTTCCTCTATATAGTGGCCGGCCCTCTTTGTGAGGTAAGATGATTGATTTTGGCAAAAAGATTATGATAGTTTAGTTCATGGAAATTTCATATAGATCAATTTCCATTTACCCAATTCCAATTGGCAACTTCATTAACCGTTCGTCCATAGCCTTGGACGTAACGAGACAAAGTGTTCTACTCATTCTCTACAATATCTTGGTCGTCTCTTTTAGCAAACTTGACGACCGAGTTGCCTCGGTTCAGAGGCGGGAGCCCGTTTAAAGATCCGTCGACGTGGTGCCACCTGGACGACGAGACTGGAGTTTCAGAAGATCAAAGCTGCCGTAACAAAGCGTGGGATGATGGTTAAAGACCGAAGGACTCGGATCGTTCGGTATAACAATTCTACCCTCTTTACAATATGTTAGTTTAGCTTTAATGGCAGATCTGGGTTATAGTATGCGATAGCGCCAGTCGTAAAAGTTTTGTTCCGCATATTGGCATCTGTTAGACGGCCGGGGCGCTACCGTAGACTTACAGTGGTATCAGAGACTCACCATTAAGCTATACTAACTTGTGCTAACGCGTTTAAAATATCGATCGAACGGAATTTCGCAAAACTACAATTTTCTGTTCAAAGTTTCTGTCGATTTTTAATCTGGTCTAAAAATTATTTGACATATCACAGAAAACTAAGCAGGAAATTCTAAGCAAACTGGTGAAATTTGGTCACGTGATCCCACAGAACGGCCGCGGATCCGCGGTCCAAACCAGGGTTTGGCCGCTGATCCGCCGCGTTTTTGTGTGAACAGCGCGCCAAATTTTTCCAGTGAGTTTTCCATGGGAAATTGTGGTTTTTGGTATATGTCTTTTGGGCCCATATTTTGTTACTGTACACCAGATGTAAGTGGGGCCCACTTCGGGAAGTTTGGTCGATCGAAATTTTAAACTTGTTAGTAAGCAGTATTTACATTATATCTCCGACCGTGAATGTCATTTGATCGGTAAACCGCGTCTGATTGCTATAGTTCTTTTAGACGGGTTTGCGAACGTGACATTCGCGTTGATGTTCTGTGTTGTGCTGTGATGTTGCGGATATGTCGTGGTGGATAGCAGTGTGCAATGGTAGTGCTTTTTGGATTTATTTGTACATTTGATATTGCGGGATGAGCGTCCGACTTGTGGACTGCCGTCACTGCCTGTTTGTATAATATTCTTTTGGGGCACGACCGGGATGAGGTCGATGTACCCGTTGTATATATTTTCATTTCTGTACTAGGTTTATCTCGCGACGGAGTGCACGGATAGCCGGGTTCTGGAGGGCAACGGGTCCGTATCTCATGGCTTTGAGAGGCAAAGGGACCTCACTCTAGAATTGGCAGACTATTCGCCGCACTCGTAGGGGGTACAGGTTGACCCAAGGAGGGGTGCTCAATTTACCGGATTCCGTGAAGTGCCGGGTGTTCCATTCACTATGTTGTGGGGACTACCTCGCTTCAGGTTTTGGCGGGTAACTTGCCGCATCCGTAGGGGTCTAGGTTACATTGCATAGGCTATCCATACGACCAGGGGAACGTCGGGTTTCAGTAGCGGCTCTGTGAAATCCGGGGATCCCAGATTATCTGTATTGTTCTGTGATGCTTATTACTTTTCTGTAATGTTGCATATTATCACGCCTGGAGCGATTATTGTATATTAGTATATATACTATTAGATGTTGTATATGTTTTACACCCACGCTAGTCCAGCCCCCGCTCTGTCGTTAGTTAAGTAACCTAACGGGTGATGACGGGACCCAGTGACGAATGCGGATGGTATATACGTACATTTTATTTTCGTTCTTTTCTGGTGTGATTGATTGATGGGACTGCATTGATTCTTATTAATGCAAGGATAAAACAAACCTATATTTGATGTTGTTGGAATAAATTTTAAAAGAAGGAGTTATTACAAAGACGTTTCCTTTTGTTTTGCATAGTGATATTCAGTTAGAATATCCTGCACCTCATTCGACGAGGCAAGGGCCGAGATCCCTTCACCGGGAGTGACCCCTTGGGCAGAATTTTGCATCAGGGTCATAACTTCTATATAATCGATTACAAGTTGCTTTGCATCGCGGTATTCAGTTGGAATATCCTGCACCTCATTCTACGAGGAAAGAGCCGAGATCCCTTCACCAGGAGTGACTTCTTTAGCAAAATATTTTCGCTACTATATTTTTTATAAAATTCTATCAGATTCCTTCAACGAGATCAAGTTCATTACGTTAAAGGTTTTTCGTCAAAAACCAGCCGTAATCCTCCCTCGTTTCTTATGGATGGTCAGTAGTATTCAAGCTATGTTTGTTGGCCTACGTCAAGGCGTAGTGTTTGGTAGCTGCTGGGTATTCATTTGTTGCACAGATAGATGCATTAGTTTAGGACAGACGTACAACCTTGTTGGCCTACGTCAAGGGCATGTACGATGACCTAAATTAATCAGGACAACGACGGGTAGAACTTGACATGTGGCTTATGATTTGTTGGCCTACGTCAAGGTCATAAGTGCATGGGATAAAAATTATATCGGGAGTTTCAAACATACAGGAAACTTGCCAGACTTGCGCATATCTTCTGGAGTGTGTTAACTTGAGTGGCTTCCATCAAGTTATCATGCGATGATAGTTGGATCCCGATTCCCACTGATGAGTTGGTTTACTCTTCGGGTAATCCCGATTAATTCTTCTTTCAGGTTTGGAGAAGAATTTGAGATTACAGTGGGAGGTTTCCTAATTAGATAAAATGACAACCATTCTGATCTAGGTTAGAGTGCACGCAGAGTGTTTCTTTCTCTCTCTCTTTGGCAGTGACCTTTAACCGACCCTAAACTATAACTCAGTGACCAAGTTGACCGAACCTTCTTAATATACTGGCTTTTGGATTGTCCTAGTTGCATAAGTCATTGCCGCTCCTTCTTTTACCCTTTGTATTTCTCAGAACAACCCGTATTACTACGGACATCCACTTCCATTGGATAGATCCATCGTATGGTTATATACGAACTCAGAGGGATTTCTTCGAGGATGGATCTAGGTTCAGGAGAAATAGAATTGGTTTATTCAGTTGTCTTTTATTATCACTTTCTCTCAGGTTGCGAGGGCTCCTTAGTTTAGGAGAGTACACGTATTACGCTTATTAGATAGTCTTATTCCAAACCATAGGCAGGTGCCGAAAGGTAGGGAATGAAGAAAACCAATTAGCCTAAGTAGGGTGTGCAGAAGGTAATATGTAAAGACAAACAAAGGAATTAGAAAGAGAGCAAAGTAAATTGTGATTACTAACATTCACGACCAAACCACATATTTCATCGCCACTCCTACTTCACCTTAAATTTCTCCAGAACAACCCGTATCACTATGAACATCCAATTCCATTGGATAAATCCATCGTATGATTATATACGAACTCGAAGGATATTTTTCCGAGGATGGATTCTGGTTCAGGAGAAACAGGAATAAGATTTATTCAGTCGTCTTTTATCATCACCTTCTCTCAAGTTATGATACTCCTAGGATTAGGAGGGTACACCTATTATGCTTACTGGATATTCTTCTTCCAAACCATAGACTGGTGCCGAACGGTAGGGAAGGAAGAAAACCACTTAGCCTAACAATGGTGTACAGAAGGTAATGACTAAAGACAAATAAAGGGATTTGGAGAGATGACAAAGAAATATACGGTTACAGTTATGAATTGGATTATGGAAAATGCATTACTAAGAATACCAGGATACCCCTTCGAAACATTTTCATGTTTCAGTTACACTGTGCATTGTTAATAGAAAACTGATTTCCCGATTAGATACTTACTCCAGGATATGTATTTGCCAGGTATGATTCTCACATCTGTATGGTTTTACAGATGTTGAGTGGGAGCAAGTTATTGGAAATTAGGTGATCATCCTCATTATATCGGAATTTGTTGTAATTGGTGATATTTGAGGAAATCACCTGGGTACAGTTTTTAACCTACGACGCACAAGGTTTTGAGTTATTCAACTCAGCGGACTTATACAAAGTATTGTATATTGTCCAGTGTCCGTCAGGACAAAGGGGATGGTCCTCGTACTATATTCTGTTTACTTGTACCTTCTCTAGTTTTAGACAAGTGTTTCGTAGAAATACAATATCTAAGTTTTGAGAAGTTATGGGTATAAGAATAAAGTAAAGAACCATGTATCGCAAGTATCGGGATTCTTCAAAGAAATTGAAGATGTAGATTCTTATGATTGGTATTCAGTTGATAGTAATGGTTTTGAGAAACTTGTTTCTCTTTCAGGTTACTCATAATTGGATGGATTCCTAAGCTGAGTAATGCTGATTAGCCTCTCTCCATTGAGTTGATATGCACTGGAGACAGCTGCATGATTTGAATCCGGTTCCAATTAAATAAGTGCCAATGTTTCTATATTGGATATAGAATGCTTCATATCTTAACGATGTTAAGGTAAGGAGAGTTGTCCAGCTTATGCTTAAAACCAGACACTGGATAACTCAAGGCACGTTTCTGTAATGGCAGTTTGTGGGTTGACCCTAGCTTCGACGAGGGTTGATTTTCTACCATCTGAAAGATCAATAGTGATATTGTTCTTGACTCGCCTCAGTTTTATTAAAATGGATTTTTTCAGAAAACAAGTGGGAGTATGGTAGAACTGGAAGTGATTCCAGAACCGCAAACGATTACGGAAAGTTTAATAGGACCTATATATTCAATCAGGTTTGACATTCTAATAGCCACTCCGCAGATATGGTGGGTAACCTCAGACACCCGAGAGGTACTCCGGTAGCCTCAAGGACGGTTACAGGGAGGTTCTTGTTTACCCAGACTTGACACTACTGTTGTTCCAGACTATGAGACCCGGCAGGAGAATATGTATAGCGTCGTTCTAAACTAGTTTTAGAAGTATATATTATTCTGCCAGAGGGTTGTCGTAGTCAGTGGGAGCAGCGGAAGCATAGTGAGCAAGTAGCTTATGTCTATTTATAGACTTGAGTAATTATAGCGGAGATAGATCATCTAATTTTGATATGACAGTCATGGGTTTGACTTCATCAGAATAGGGGATGGATCTGTTAAGAAGGTAGTAGGGTATGATGTCTTGGTATTTGGATGACATACACAGAGTAGGAAGTAAAATTCCTATACTACTATCGGTTGTACTGTGGTCGTCACACAATTGTTTCTCCACAAAGGATATGGATATAATATAAGACATTCTGGTTACTAGATCTAATGGTTTTAGATCTAGATTTAGGTAGTTTCCCAATGTGGGTACTTTGACAGTATTCTAATAGTATTTTAGAATAGATGACTCCTGGTGGTGTACCTACAGGTGATGGAGTCATCCTCTCTAAAGGTGTCTTACAGACTAAAAGGGAGAGGGACATGCATGATTGGCAGATCACTTGCCTAGGCAATTGAGTCAATCGTGAGATGTCAAGTACCACACCAGATGTCGTTATTGCACTAGATGCGATAAGTTTATATTAATCCAATCCTGAAGAAACATACGGAAGCAGTTATAGAACATAAGTACATGTTTTACGGATTTGATGACGTCAGCCTCCTTTGGAAGACGGTTATTATTCCAGGCTTCACAGGTGACCTGGATGACATGGTGATTGTCTGAGTTATAGTTTTCCCTCAGAAGAGAGACAGTATTATGGACAGGTGGTCCAAGGGGGTACTGTGGGAGGCATGGTGCTGGACACTGATTAGTTTCAGTTATCGATACAATCTAAGAAGTTTGGATTTGGAGTTCATTTATGAACTAGGTCCCATCAGATATCCAGATATATTCTAAGACAGGTATTACTCAATTCGGGAGATGGTTTTCTCCGCGAGGTTGAGATTTAGAGAGATATAGAGAGAAACATCAGGGCGGATCCACTCACTGAGGCTATTTCTCGAACACAAGAGTTTTACAAACGAGCTTTGTGAAACTGATTAGTAGAGGAGTTGGATGCTCGGTATCACACGAGCTGTGAGTACACGACATCGCAATAATTAGCCTTAAGTGCAAGTGGGAGATTGTTGGATATAGTGCCCTCTAAGTCAATTATTAGATCCCAGGTACGTGATTGCAATGATTGAGGGAGGACCTATACCGATAGAACAGTCTTACTCGAGATGATAGTATGCTATCTGGTTTGTCTTTATCATCATGTAAATGTTGATAAAGCCCATAGGATTCTTGCTTGACTACCAGCAGTATGAGGGCGATCATATATGTGGGAGCTGGGGTCTATAAGCACATCCTTAAAGTGTCCCTAGTCGTGAGAGTTTCGAGACAGGGCATCGATACTCCAGAGTAGACTAGTGTATACATTCGAGACCCCGACGAGGGGCGGTGACCGGTCTCACAAGCCACTGGTGTTAGTTGGATCACCTAAGATGTATACAGGTGCTCATTGGGTTATGAGTACACCGGACAGGACTCCCCGAGAACTTGCTGGTTGGTATTATACCTAGCGTCAGATAGCAGTTCCCTGGTGACATGTGTACAGGTTAGTTTGTCGACCTGAGATCGTCATTTGTCTCGTGTGAGTTCCCACTGTGCTTTGATTTCTACCTTACCACGCTCAAAGGAGACGTGCAAATAGGTTTTAGTTGGGTACAGTCCCGAGCCACATGGAGGCAGTGAGCAGATCATCGGGGATTCGTCTCTCCCGGTATTGGGGGTGAGATCGCACTGTGTTTAGGAGAGCCATTACACGAAATCCCTGGCCAGGGTAATCGAGATTTACTGGAAGGTATTCCAGTAGTATCTCAGGATGTTCTGAGCTACTCTCTGACACGACTTATACCGCTATTGGGGGTCTGACGTTTACCGGCCCCTTAGGCCCTATATGCGATACTCATAGACGAACGGACCGGACTGTACGGATATTGTCACTGTCAGGCTCAGTAGGGTTTATAGATGAGTTCGCTCGTCAGCTTCCCTTCCAATCAATACATAGGCAAACCGTTACGTACAGCTTGTACCTCTGACGTGCTAGTGGTTATACCCAGTGCCAGTGTGTTGATGAGTCATTAGAGTCCCCCACAGACATTTTCTCAAGTTCAGGCGAAACGTTGTAGAGGCCGTATGGTTTTATGGCAAGGTTCGGAAAATGCACGTGCGTTTTCGCACGTGTCATTTTTCGGGCAGATAATACTGGTCGGCTTTGGTTTAAGCCGGATCCAAGTATTATACTGTGTAGATATAATATCTTTGTCTCAGTTGCATTTGTATTCGGTCAAAATACAAATGCGGGTATGTTTATACTGTTACGGGGTTATCCTGAAAGTCGTTTCAGGATCGCTTTTGGAAGTTGCTAGTTTCCAGTTTTCTATCACCCGTATTTAACATTCGGTTAAATACGGATTTATCTTTTCGTCTTGAGGGTGAGTCATTGTGTGTGGAAGCTTCAAGATTAGTGGCTCATTCTTTTGCATTGATTATTTGGTGACTAGGTTTTCATGACTCATTAAGCATTAAATGATTCATTTAGTGTGTTCATATTAGGTGTTCATTTGAGTCATCCTTTTCTTTTAGTGCTTAAGATATTTTCTCCTTGATCTTTTGCTTACACTCACCCTCCCCTCTCCTACACTCACCCTCCTTCCTCTATATAGTGGCCGGCCCTCTTTGTGAGGTGAGATGATTGATTTTGGCAAAAAGATTATGATAGTTTAGTTCATGGAAATTTCATATAGCTCAATTTCCATTTACCCGATTTCAATTGGCAACTTCATTAACCGTTCGTCCATAGACTTGGACGTAACGAGACAAAGTGTTCTACTCATTCTCTACAATATCTTGGTCATCTCTTTTAGCAAACTTGACGACCGAGTTGCCTCGGTTCAGAGGCGGGAGCCCGTTTAAAGATCCGTCGACGTGGTGCCACCTGGACGACGAGACTGGAGTTTCAGAAGAACAAAGCTGCCGCAACAAAGCGTGGGATGATGGTTAAAGACCGAAGGACTCGGATCGTTCGGTATAACAATTCTACCCTCTTTACAATATGTTAGTTTAGCTTTAATGGCAGATCTGGGTTATAGTATGCGATAGCGCCAGTCGTAAAAGTTTTGTTCCGCATATTGGCGTCTGTTAGACGGCCGGGGCGCTACCGTAGACTTACAGAAGGCTTGAAGAGGCTGCTAAAGTGCCAAGGGATACCCTTCAAACAGACCGCTCGAAAAGCCAAATTCTATGACAGGGTCTGGAACGTCCCCGGAACTCAGCACAAGTTGCCTAATGGGAGGATGGAAACAATCGGGCTCGGATACATTCGGTCTAAGAAACGAGAGCTACTCTATGATTGCAACGTTGTACATGACTTCGATGAAGAAGCGGATGCTCAATGGGAGGACGCTAATCCTGAACCAGTAAAAGTTCCCGATGCAAAGGTGCCCAGTCCGTCGTTCGAAGAACAAATGGACAAGCTTATAAGGAAAGTTGGTCAAAAAGTCCGAGACGACCACAACTGCGAAATGGCAATCTACGAGAAAGCCAAAACGCAATGCCTCCTACAACAGGCCGTGAAAGATGAAAATACCGCTCCCTGTCAACCTGTTATAAAAAAGGCTCGACGCAGAGGCAGAAATAAGTCGAAAGGCAAAAAAGGTGCTCAACAGCAACAAAGCGGCATTAGAAGCCACGCAAACGGGAATCGAGCGGTCCTGTTCTATCCCTCATGAAGAAAATGGGTCTAGTATACTCTTTCCCTCAAGATAAGACGAAGAGAATACTTGACCTCACTCTAAAACATCAGATGCTTACACTGCCGGAGTCTAAACACCCCGAACAAGCAAGCGAAGTCTCTCACCCAGACTATTGCTCTTATCACCGAGTAATAGGGCACCCTCTCGAAGACTGCTTTACCTTTAAGAATTGGGTCGAAGATCAGTATCAGCTCGGCAAGTTCGCTCTGTCTGACAACTGGAGGGTAACGCCGCCACAGAAGCACGAACCCAAAGCCACGAGAACAGAACCAACTCCACATTGGGCTTGGAAGCGAATGCCTACCTGTCATATGATAACGATATCAAAAGAAGAGCCCGAGAACATGGATGACCTTCCCTGGTGCTTCGAAAACAGCAGCGATGAGGTGATCTCAGAATTTCCGCCAGCACCGAAAGAGCTGGAGGATGGAATACATACCACTGCAGATAACCTCAAGAAAATTGAGTTGGGGACGGCGAACGACCCGCGACCGAAATTTGTCAGCGAGCTGCTATCTGAAGAAAGGGTGGCTGCGTTAAAAACTGTGCTTATACAACATAGAGATTGCTTCGCATGGAACTATTCCGAAATGCCGGGACTAGATCCAGAAATTGCTGTGCACAAATTGGCGATATCCCCAGACGTCAAGCCAGTCAAACAGGCGCCAAGAAGAATACGGCTCGAGCTTGAGATGAATATCAATGCTGAGGTCAAGAAACTGATTGACTCGGGCCTCATCCAGGAGGTTCAGTATCCTGATTGGATCGCCAACATCGTCCCGGTGATGAAGAAAAATGGGACAGTGCGCATATGCGTGGACTTCCGGGATCTCAATAAGGCCTGCCTGAAAGATGATTTCCCAGTGCCAGTCACTGAGCTGATGATAGATAACACATCCACTCACGAGGTTTTCTCCTTCATGGACGGCTCATCAGGGTATAATCAGATAAAGATGTATCCCGAAGATCAGAAGCACACCGCTTTCAGGACCCCTTTGGGTATATTCTGCTACAAGGTGATGCCCTTCGGTCTAAAGAACACTGGTGCCATCTATCAGAGGGCTATGACGAAGATCTTCGATGACCTTATACATGAAATCGTCGAATGTTATATCGACGACCTCGTGGTTAAAAGCAAATCATACGAGGAACATCTCGAGCACCTGAAGACCGTATTTCAACGCCTTCGGAAATATAACTTGAAGATGAACCCTCTCAAGTGTGCATTCGGGGTTTCTTCGGGCAAATTTCTGGGATTCATCGTCCGACACCGAGGTATTGAGATAGATCCGTCGAAGATTAAGGCGATCATGGAAATGCCTCCGCCGAGAACTCTCAAACAGCTGCGGTCTCTCCAAGGAAAGCTCGCGTACATCCGACGATTTATAGCCAATCTTTCAGGCAGGTGCCGTCCTTATAGCCACTTAATGAAGAAGGGAACTCCATTCGTTTGGGATCAAAAATGCCAAGGTGCGCTAGACGAAATCAAGCAGTACTTGCAAAATCCGCCAGTGCTGGCTGCTCCGGTCAAGGGAAAGCCCCTCATTCTCTATACGACCGCCCTCGAAGGTTCTTTAGCGCATTATTGGCGCAAGAGAATGACCAAGGGAAAGAAAGAGCACTCTACTACTTAAGTCGAGTTCTACTGGGGGCAGAAAGCAACTACTCCCCCTTTGAAAAACACTGCCTGGCGTTGATCTTTGCGATAACCAAACTGAGGCCTTATGCGTTGGCGCATGAGGTCTATCTCATTGCGAAGGTGGACCCTCTTAAATATTTGATGTCGAGGCCATATTGACGGGGCGACTCGCTAAATGGGCCCTACTCTTGATGGAGTTCTCGATAACCTATCAGCTTCTCAAGGCAGTGAAAGGCCAGGCCATTGCCGACTTCCTCGCTGAACATACGATACCCGCCGATTCTCCTCTGAATTGCGATCTGCCGGACAAACATGCGTTTGACACGATTGACGGTGGTGATACCCGATGGGAGCTTTATTTCGATGGAGCGTCTTCCATGAAGAAGCGCAAACAAAGTACGCCCATAATCAAATCGGGGTAGGCCTAATCTTCGTGACCCCACAAGGAGGGATAATGCGCTTTGCTTTCTCCTTGACAGAGCTGAGGACGAACAATGAAGCCGAATACGAAGCTTTGATAGCAGGCCTTGAGATCGCCATCGACATGGGAATTGAAAACCTCCTCATATACGGAGACTCCCTATTGATCATCAGTCAAGTAAATGGCGACTACCAAACGTGCAAACCAGAGTTAGTGAAGTACGGTGAAAAGGTACAACAATTGTTGACCCAAATTCCTTCCTACACTCTGGAAAACATACCACGTGCGGAAAACAGCAAAGCGGACGCATTAGCCAAGCTCGCTAAAGAACTGGCTGACGAGAATCTCGACGACGTCAGAATCGTGGTACAAAGCCGTAGGGTGCTTGCCCCAGCAAAAACCTCTCCGGAATCATCCGAAGCAAAAGGAGCGATTGAGCAGATGACCCTGCAAATAAAAGACCGGGAAAAGGCTGAGGATTGGAGAGAAGTCTTTATAGACTACTTCAAATACCGTCGAACGCCCGAAGATGCGTCTTCAAGACATCAGCTTATGAAACGAACTCTGTCTTTCTCCTTCGTCAACGATACTCTATATAAGAGGTCGTTTGATTCTCTATGGTTGAGATGCCTAGGACCTGACGAAGCGAAAAGAGTCGTTCAGGAAGTTCATGACGGACTCTGTGGTTCTCACCAAGCGGGCCCGAAGATGAAGTTGAAGATCAAACGGATGGGCTACTACTGGCCCACGATGATTCAGGACTGCCTCGAATATACGAAGCAATGCTATTCATGCCAGATCCATGGAGACTTCATCCACCAGCATCCAAATCCACTACATCCAACGGTGGCTAGCTGGCCGTTCGAAATGTGGGGAACTGATATAGTCGGCCCTATCGAACCAGCATCGTCTAGAGGACATCGTTTCATCCTGGCGACGACTGATTACTTCTCCAAATGGGTAGAAGCAGTACCGTTGAGGGAAGTGAAAATGGAGAATATCCTCCATTTCTTCAAGACGCACGTCATATATCGGTTTGGAACTCCGAGACGGATCATCTCCGATAACGGGCCAGCCTACAGAAGCCACAAGATCAGTCGCTTCGCGCAACAGCATAACATAAACTGGAGATATTCCTCAGTTTATAATCCGCGAGCTAGCGGTCTAGCTGTGGCCTTCAATAAAACTTGACAAAGATCATGAAGAAGACGGTGTCCCGAAATAAGAAGGACTGGCACGAAAGACTGCAAGAAGCTCTCTGGGTGTATCGAACTACGTTCAAGACAGCCACAAACACAACGCCGTACGCGTTGGTATTCGGTACAGAAGCAGTATTCCCCCTCGAGATAGAGTTACCCTCTCTACGAGTGGCAGTCCACTACGAGCTGACGAACGAAGAAAATGCTCATCTTCGGCTTGAGGAGCTTGATGCCCTTGATGAAACCCGGCTCATAGCGCAACAAAATCTGGAGGCCTATAAAGCAAAGATGACGCGCTCATATGAAAGATTGACCCGGCTGAGGACATTCCGCCAAAAGCGAACTCGTGCTAGTGGTCAAAAGGCCTATGATCCCCAATTGCGCCAAGCGGGGAAAATTCGAGCCAAACTATGAAGGCCCGTACATAATAGACAAGGTCTACTAGGGTGGAGCCTATCTGCTCATGGATATGCACGGTGAAAGACCTTTCAGGCCAATAAACGGTCACTTCCTGAAGAAATACTACGCTTGATGAGCCATAGCCTAGGTCAATGATAGATGACGACGACTATGTCCACTCGCTATCTTTCTAAGCTCAAGCTCTGTAGGTAGTAGCCGGCCTTCTCCCACGGACCGAAACGTCCTTAAACTAATGGCGGACCACTACGTCCTAAAACTGGATAACGGACCGAAACGTCCTTAAACTAATGACGGACCGAAACGTCCTTAAACTAATGACGGACCGAAACGTCCTTAAGCTAATAACGGACCGAAACGTCCTTAAACTACTACCGAAGCATCCTTAGGCTGACGGGATAAAAAAAAAGAAAGAAAAAAATAAGAATAAAAATAAAAATAATAATAAAAAAAAAATAATAATAAACGGTATGTGCATAAGCAAAATGGGCACGGATGAAAACCCGAAAGGGCTTCGTGAGTAAAAACAGCAGGGCTACCGGCGAGTGTTCGTGAAAACCTGAAAGGGCGCGACCTCGTAAAAAAAAAAGAGAATGAAAAAAAAACGGTACGTCCATAAGCAAAATGGGCACGGATGAAAACCCGAAAGGGCTCCGTGAGTAAAAACAGCAGGACTACCGGCGAGTGTTTGTGAAAACTCGAAAGGGCACAACCTCGTTAAAGGACACTTACAAGGTCCTCTCGACCTTGTAAGGAGAAATCACCCGCGTGAGATCCTTACGACTCACAAGGGAGCAACACACCTAGGGATCCCCACGATTCCTAAGGAGAAAATACACTTGCAAGATCCTTACGACTCGTAAGGAGAACTCTCTTATGGGACCCTCACGGCTCATAATATTTGAAAGTCTTAAGTTACAGAGACCTAAACCAGTGCTTAAGCAACCTCCACAACTTCCGATATTGCCCTACAAGTGGCTCAGCACTGACCCTTGTATACAATCCACGGGCGCGAATAAACATTTCCCTAACCAAGTCCCATCCGTGACTGGGGATATATACGCATGATGAACAACCCTTCTAAGTCCTCTCGACTTACAAGGAGAAAACCCTCTGGTAGGATCCTTACGACTTACAGAGGAACATGCACTTAGGAATCCTCACGATTCCTAAGGAGAAAATACACCTATAAGATCCTCACGACTTGTAGGGAGAAATACCTTTGTGGGACCCTTACGGCTTATGAAGTCAAAAGCCTTAGTCGATAGGACCTTAACCCTGTTCACTAAGCCACCTTTGTTCGACATCGACAGAGGCAGATGATGATTCGCTCCTGGCAATATCCCAGTTGTAGCGGTGCTAATGCCGAAATTGGTGTCTAATTTCAGGTTTACGGCAAAAAGCCAGTAGGCCGAACATGCATACGAAATAGCCGAAATGATGGGGCAACTTGCAATAAAAAGCAGCAAGTAAAAACGTATGCACACAAAATAGCCAAAATGATGGGGCAACTCGCAATAAAAAGTAGCAAGTAAGAAGAAAATAGAACAGCCAAAATGATTGGGCACCGCGAAAAATAGCCGAAATGATTGGGCGATCGCGACCTTCGCGATATAAAAGCTGAAATGATAGAGCATCGTGGAAATAAAATAATAAAAAAAATGAAATGAATGATGAAACTTTTGCCCTACAGTTGAGATCACATCGATCCCTGTATACAATCCAAGGGCGCAAACAAAGAGGGAACCACACCTTCCCAACAGGCTCCGCCAGAAAGCAAAGCCAAATCTCGACGGTTCACCTACAGCCTAGAGACAATCATGACATTCGTCTCGACACAGCAGACGCAGTGCCAGTAAATGAAGCGAAGATCAAATTCCTAGCTTCACGGTTTTGACGGTAACTCATATGGAACCTGAAAGACCACCAGAGATCATTTCAAACCTCAGGGAAATCAGTGTCCCTGGCAAATCCTTCGACTCAGGGAAACCAGTGTCCTTGACGAGAACATCCTGATTCGCGTCGACCCGCAGAGAAACTAGCGTCTTTGCAGGAATACATCGATTCGTTTCAACCCCAGGGAAACCAGTGTCCCTGGAAAATACCTCAATTCAGGGAAACTAGCGTCCTTGATGAGAGCCTCCTGATTCGCGTCGGCCCGCAGAGAAACCGGTGTCTCCACAGGAATACTCCGATTCGTTTCAACCCCGAAAAAACCAGTGTCTTCGGCAAAATCCTTCGACTCAGGGAAACCAGTGTCCTTGATGAGAACATCCTGATTCGCGTCGACCCGCAGAGAAACTAGCGTCTTTGCAGGAATACATCGATTCGTTTCAACCCCAGGGAAACTAGTGTCCTTGGCAAATACCTCAATTCAGGAAAACTAGCGTCCTTGATAAGAGCCTCCTGATACGCGTCGGCCCGCTGAGAAACCAGTGTCTCCGCAGGAATACTCCGATTTGTTTCAACCCTGAAGAAACTAGTGTCTTCGGCAAAATCCTTCGACTCAGGGAAACCAGTGTCCTTGACGAGAACTTCCTGATTCGCGTCGACCCGCAGAGAAACCACCGTCTTTGCAGGAATACATCGATTCGTTTCAACCCCAGGGAAACCAGTGTCCCTGGCAAATACCTCAATTCAGGGAAACTAGCGTCCTTGATGAGAGCCTCTTGATTCGCGTCGGCCCTCAGAGAAACCAGTGTCTCCGCAGGAATACTCCGATTCGTTTCAACCCCGAAGAAACCAGTGTCTTCGGCAAAATCCTTCGACTCAGGGAAACTAGCGTCCTTGATGAGAGCCTCCTGATTCGCGTCGGCCCGCTGAGAAACCAGTGTCTCCGCAGGAATACTCCGATTCGTTTCAACCCTGAAGAAACTAGTGTCTTCGGCAAAATCCTTCGACTCAGGGAAACCAGTGTCCTTGACGAGAACTTCCTGATTCGCGTCGACCCGCAGAGAAACTACCGTCTTTGCAGGAATACATCGATTCGTTTCAATCCCAGGGAAACCGGTGTCCCTGGCAAATACCTCAATTCAGGGAAACTAGCGTCCTTGATGAGAGCCTCCTGATTCGCGTCGGCCCTCCGAGAAACCAGTGTCTTCGCAGGAATACTCCGATTCGTTTCAACATCGAGGAAACCAGCGTCCTCGGCAAAATACTTCAACTCAGGGAAATTAGTGTCCTTGACAAGAACTGTTCGATTCGTCTCGACCCGTGAGGAAATTAGTGTCTTCACGAGGACTCCCCGATTCGTTTCAACTTGGAAGATAAAGCCTTAGGCAGCAGGGATTTAAAAACTTGTTTCCTAAGCACTGGGATCCTTCATGTCGGTCTAAAACGGTCTCTTGCATACTATCTACGGGTCTCACTCTCCAAAGTCGAATCTCGACAAGGAGGGAAACAACCCCTTACGAGTCCTCTCGACTCGTAAGAGGGAAAATTCTCTTATAAGATCCTTACGACTTATAAGAGAAAACGCACTTAGGAATCCTCACGATTCCTAAGGAGAAAATCCACCTACGAGATCCTCTCGATCCGCAGGGAGAAAAGTCTCTATGAGACCCTCACGGCTCATATAGTTGAAAAGTCTTAGGCGGCAGATCTGAACCTGTGGCCTAAGCCATCGCTATCTCGTGAAGAAATCAAGATGCTTACCTTATTATCTGTCAACCATATTTATTAAGACATCATGCTGATAATAAGAGAAAAGGAGAAAGCAAAAGAGCATACAAGACATTGCAAAGAAAAGATGTGTATCTTTATTTATTAATTCAATCAAGTACAAGGTGAATCGTACAAAAGAATAAAGAATGAATACATATTATTTGAAAAAGAAATTTTTTTACAAGTATATTGATACAAAGGAAGCTACTGGGAAGGAAGCGTCTTAAATAGCCCTATCAGTTGTTCGCACACTTCCTTCCATGCCTTTTCCTGATCGGCCACCACCGCCAGTTCTGCCTCCACTTGAGCCCGTTGCTGCAAGAGGGATGCAAGCTGCTCCCCAACGGCCTGCTGAGCTGCTTCACGGCCTTGGGCATTACGCTCGGCAGCGTCAAGTTTCTGCTTCAAGTTCAGCCCATTTGAGATGCGTTCCAGGAGACCCTCGAAGATAGCCTTCACCTGGGCAGCGTTCGCCTCAACTTCAGCACGTAGGCGAGCAGTCTCGCTTGAAGACTCTTGACATTCTCTCAGCCTTAAAGCCGCTTCTTATTCCAAGTGGTGGACACAAGAAGCGCTTTGCTCAATCCACACTGCTCTTTGATGGCTTGCGGCTAAGGTCTCGGGAGCAGGGCGCATAAACTCCAGTTGATGCAGGCGGGCCTCGATCTCTCTGCAGTGGTTAACCCAAGATGCGACGATGTCTTCGTTGTGGAAGTTTACGAGTATCACCAGCATTGGGTTAACCGCCGTAGCAAAATCTGCGGCAGACGTAGGAGTCTCGATGTCGAGCTCCTCAATGTAGTCGCTCACCATGCGCAGACTATTCGCGGCGCCTTTCGAGGACGGACGTCTCAAGAAAGGGCCTGCTGGCATCATAACGCGAGACTCAAAAGGCGCCGAGATCGGAACTACAGTTGAAAAGACAAAATGCGATTAAATGACGGTTCAAGAAATATGAAAAACTCATTGATAAGATAGTCTACTATACCAGCTGCAGTAGGTGGCAAGGCTGGAAGGGCCGGTGGCGCGACCGATCTTTCATCCCCTCCTTCGATTTGTAGCACTGCAATCAGGACGAAGGAAAGTTAGGAATAATTCCATTACTGAAAAAGAAAGATATCAATTAGAAACTATACTCACCAGCGCCACTGGAGGAAGAAGCAAGTTCAGATGGGAAGGAGAAGTGTGGGTGCAACACCTGATAGAGGTGATCAAAAAGCACTCCTGAAAAGACACAACAGTACGACTTTAGTACATAAATTGTGCGGCTGAAAGAGAAAACTAATAGGTTGCAAATCCGTACCTTCCAACATCTTTGAGGGTATAAGGGAAGGCTGAGAGGTGACCACCGCCAAGGCAGTAGTTGACGGCGCTCCCTCGAGCAATGGAGCATCGGCGCTGGCCGCACCTGCGTTAAAAACAAAGGTAAACTTGTCAGAAAGGATTGTAAGATAAAAAGGACAGTAACTTGGGATTTACCTGATGAGCCGCCGGCCAAAACGGAGGTGTCTCCCTCCTCCATCGACATGAGGCCACCGCCCGTGGCCTCATCACCCGACTCAATGGGGGCTGTCGTCGTGCTCGCGCGGCCAGGAGACGGCGGAGGACCATAGACGGGGAGGGCAATAATCGGAGCATTGCCGGACTCTTGAGAAAGAGCGGCTGGCTCTTCCCCAAGAGTCATGCCCATCTCACCCGCTACTTCTTCGGGCTCGGCGGTCGCCATTGTCTCATCCGCCGTCACCATGAGGTCGCCGGTCTCAAGCGCCTCGTCCACCGCTACCCCGGGCTCAGTTATAGCGGTCATTTCATTTGCCTCCACCTCAGGCTCGGCATCAACGACCTTCTCGGGTGCAGCTCCCTCAGCCCCCAACTCAGGCTCGGCAACCCTGGCGATGTGGCCCACCGTCGGCTCGGGTTCGGCCGGTGCCTCCTCCTCTGTTTCCTTGGGTTCGACGGTCTCCGCCTCCCCCTCGGTTGGACTTAGCCCTGCAAGACAAGATATATAAGAACCGGCAAGTTTACAATTCTTACAAATAAATCTTGAAAGATGCGTCACCTGAGGTAGACTTATCGTTAGAACTCCGAGCAGCACGCGCCACTTGTCTGCGAGCGGTGGATAGGGCGACGAGGGTCTCTTCTGAGGGAGTATCAGCACGGGGGACGGTGCTTGGGCCCGCTCCCACGGCCAAAGCAGCCTTGCGTGCCTTTGCCTCGCGCCTTAGCCGCTTGCTCTCCTCTCGAGCCGTTAAGACGGAGCTCTCCAAGGCTTCCCTCATTGAGGCGTCCTCGTCCGTGAACAGGGATGCCTCCAAATCCTTCAACGCATCCCTTACCGACTTTTCGAGTCGAGGTTCTTGCGGCAGCCCCGAGGAGACTGGGACTTCAATAGCGGGCCTGGGGAGAGTCCCCGCATAAGCTGGCGCGGCCCTTGCAAAGAAACAAATGAAGAAGGTTAGATTGGCCATCAGAAAAGAGGACAAAAAATCTGATAAGGCGAGACGTACCAACACCCATTAAGGCGCGCTTCTACTCCTCCTCCTAGAAGGGTTTTAAAGAGGCAGCAATGGCTTCTTCGGTAGTGACACCTGTTGAAAAATGGGGGAAAGTATTAGTCAAAAATAATGATAAAAAATGCGATAAAATGACGAAGAAAGCAGCTAATAATTACCTGACTCAGCGAGTTTATTCAACATCGCTTCGAGCCTCGCTGATCGCTCAGAAGCTGCAATAGCGGCCGCCAAATCGGTGTCTGCGGGGTCTACCGAGAAGCCCTTATTGCTGCCATACTCGCTTATTCCTTCGGTAAGAGGGGCCTCAGGCTCTAAACCGAGGATCGCATCGAGGGAGAGGAGCGACTTCTTCTTCTTTTGCCTGCCAGCTCTGGATGCACCTGAGATTGATTTGCGCTTGGCAGGCACCTTGGGGCGGCGGGTCCCGATATTCGCGCCTGCGCCGGACTCCGGCGATACCACATTTACCGCCTCCACTGGAGCACGAGAGGCTGGTGGCACATCCACAGTATCGCGAAGCGGCAATCCGCGCGGAGGGCTCAACACGCGCGGAGGTCCAACTCCAGCACCTTTCAATAGAGGAATGACCGGGGTCCTCGGCTTCAGGGGAGCCTTGCGATCGCCGCCGGGAGGCGCACCCTTGCGGTCAACCAGCATGCGCTTTTCCATTTGGATAACTGGACCCATTGCGTGCACGTACCAGGACATGTACGCGTTGAGGACTTTGGGGACGCAGCTCGGCTCGCTGATAAAGAAATAGGAACACGTGTTAAGCCGCATAAAATGGTGCATTGCATCCCTTATCCCCTCTCGGCTAACCACGGGCCTTTCCAAGAAAGCTTCCATCGGGATCCCCTGGTTATAGCTCGATTGCTGAGCAAACCGGTGAGGGTTACACCTTATGAGGAGCGCCGTCTCATTCTGCCTAAACACCAAATAGCCCGGCCGAATGGAGTAGAGATGGAGGATTTCTCGAGCCTTCAATAAGGAAGCCCCGTCTTTAAAATCATCGCACAGCGGCACTACCGACTTGGTGGTCTCTGAGCCTATTGTTATGACCTTATCCAAGAAGGAAACCTTAGCTCTGACCAGGTATAGACGAAGGAGTAGCCTCCTAGCCTCCCGCGGAGGTGCAACTACGATCGAAGCACCGACTAACCGTATGACTCTTGGGAGTCTGCATTTCTCAAAAAATGGAGGGATGTTATGGGCGCTGAACACCCCGTGCACGTGCATTTCCATCCAGGAGGTGAAGTAGTGCATCGGGAAGTTAGCGGGCTGCACCCCAGGCTCACTAGCGTCCGCCGCTACGCTAAGTCCATTATAAAGGTGAGCCAGCCCGGCGATTCCTACTGACAACTGCAAACCAGCCACCATCCGATGCGCTGGGTAAAAAACAGATGGCCGCATGTGGCGCGGGTGCATGGGGAGCGCAAAGCTGCACAGCCACAAGCCCAGGAACCCTACAAAAAAGGTTTCCTCATCCATGCCTGGGACGACGATTTCTGAGAAAGGGACGACGGCGGCGCCGGGGAGATAAAAGTCCCTTTGATCATTCTCTGATATGGGTAGGCGGTCCAAGCCGAAGCCAAAAGGGTCATCGAGCTGGGCGAACTTCTCGCTCCGCTCCGATAGGAACTCCGGTCGAATGAAGCGGGCAATAAAATCTGCGAAACTGACGCCCCAGACACCCGATTCCAGATAGAGCCCTTTATAAATCTCCAGCACCTTCACCAAGCCCGGGAACTGGTGCTGAATAGCGTTCTCCGGAGTCAAATCAAACACCAGCGGCTTGGTGGCAAAGACATATTCATCGGGAGGAAGCAGCTCCTCGTAATGCTCCCCCCTCATCGGCAGACCCGAGACTTCAGCAAACTCCTCCAAGGAGATAGAGACCTCCCTGTCCGTCATCAGGAAGGTGTGGGTGGGGATATTCCATTGTTCGATAAAGGCCTTGATCCACCACGTTGGAGGAGAGGGATACTCGAAGAGCGAGACGTAGATGGCCGAATACAAACCAATCTTCGTTAGATGAGTCCTTTTTGCTGATAAGATATACCGGGCCCACTGCAAATATCCGGCGGGCGGTCCCGGGACCAATCCAATATTATAGGCCTGTCCCCAAGGGCGTGCTTCACCCTGACAGATTCGCCTTCCCAGAATCTCTACTGCCGGCGGCGGCTGCACGGGAATGGCACCAATTGCAGGCTGGAGGAGGTCATCCGAATTCCAATTTTTGACCTCCACGGCATACTTCACCGGGGGTTCATCCGCATAGGGGATCGAAATTATGGGCTCAGACGGCGTGGCGGAACTGAAACTTCGGCGACCCTGGATGATCTCATTGTACCACCTACCCCACAGGTGAAGGCTCTTGTGCTCGGGGTCATGATCCTTTATGAGAGCGAGCACCACTCGGTCCACCGGTGCCTGGGGAAACCCTCCCTACGAGCGAACAAACGGGAAAGACAAATTAGCAGACATGTTTCCTGCGGAGGGACAAAAAATTAGCCGTCAGTGTTGTAATTCCAACGCTTGACATTTTAAAAAAAATTTATACCACGCTGCAATGCAGTGGGTAGGGGACCAAATGGGGACTCACAAAATCTGGATGACAGTGCATCATTTAATAAGACAACCCCATCATTGGATGGGACTGTCAATTAATGAAAAGATCCCCAAGAGAATATCCTCATTAATGGGAAATCCGTAGAGACAAGGAGAAAATCTCCTCTTTTAGAGCAAAACTCTGTCACAGAGTGGCATTTGTCAAACTCTGGTCTTAAGGGAATAAAATTTCCTTAAAAAGAGCCTAGCTCTATAATAATGATGGAAAAATCCATCAAAAAGAAAACTTTAACTCCTAAAGATTAAAAATTTGGGATCTTAAAGATCCATGAAAACTTTTAGGAGTTCTCCATTTTCAGATAAAAAAAGATCTACATTTGATCCATGAGCAAACCTCCGTTCATGGGTTAAAACCCATGAACAAGATCTCTGTAGATCTATGAACTTTTGAGCGCAAGGCTCTGTTGATGAAACCCCAAAAGGGTTTTCTTTAGATCAAAGATCTATGAGAGCAAGGCTCTGTTAATTAAACTTGATTTAATTTAATTTAATTTTACCTAAAATGATTCTAAGTTCTGAACTCTGGAGTTCTTGGAAAGAAATGAGAGAAAGGCTCTAAAATTCTTAAATAAGAGCAAGGCTCTGAAATTCAAGTTCTTGAAAATGGTAAAGAATTACTAAGGGCCAAGGGTCATATTTATAGGTGCCTGCGCCCCTTCAACTCACCTGTTGATCCAACGGCCAAGATCTTATCACCGCTGTACTCACGTGTGCGCCACGTGAGCGCAACGGTGGGAGGGCATTTGTTTCCCCCAATCAGAGTAAGGCTCTGTTTGAATTTCAAAAATTCAAATTTTGAAGCAATGCTTCAACTTCCGTGCGCTGCGCGCAACGCGCCACGTGTCAGAAGCTGATACGTCAGCGCAGCGCCCAAGACAGTGCGCCCAATCAAAGCAAGGCTCTATTAAAAAACAAAATTAAAGGAAGCAAAGCTTCAGTCGCGCAAGCGCTGTGCTGCGCGACACGTGTCAGCGCAGTTGCTTCTGCGCAAGCGTCGCGCCGCGCGACACGTGTCAGCGCAGTTGCTTCTGCGCAAGCGCCGCGCCGCGCGTCACGTGTCAGCGCAGGTGCGCAAGCGCTGTGCGCTGCGCGACACGTGTCAAGCGCTGGTGCATCTGCGCCAAACAGAATTAAAATTCTAATAAGATCTTTCTGTTCTTGTTAAAATAAGAAGATTGTCTTCTGTAAAACAGAAGCCCTTGGATCAAAGATCTAACGGTGGGGAAAATTCCCCAAATCACTCAGAGAAAGATCTCTTTAACAAATTTAACAAATTTATGGGCACTATATAAAGGCCCCTAGACCCCAATTCAAAAAGATCGAAATCAAGATGTTCAAAAAAACAGCAAAAAAGAGAAAGCTCTGAAGAACTTTGAAGAACTCAAGAAAAAGGTAAAAACCTTTATGAAAAAGAAGAAGAATTTCTTCTGAGTAGATCATTGATCTAAGAACAAAATCAATGATTTTCAATAAATAAAAATAAATAACAGTACCTTGCACTTTTTTTATGAACCATTAGTTCTGGAATCTTAAAGATTCTTTTCTTGAATCCAAAATTGGATCAAGTTATTGAAACAGTGCCTTGCACTTGCAAAAACTGCACTGTTGCGCTCCTGGGTTGGCGCAAACCACCAGAGAGCGCCACGTGTCAGCAGCGCAACAGCGCAGCGTACTGACACAGCGCACTGCGCTGTTGCGCTTGCGCTCACCAAAGCGTGACACGTGTCACCTCCACATGCGCTTGCGCTCATTAATTGGCGCAAAGTGCCTGACAAGCCACTGTCAGATAATTAATGCATTGCATTATTTGCAGAAGGGCCAAGCCCAATTAAAAAGGGCCTAACAGGCCTAATCAAATGCTATGTATTATTTTCAAAAAGGGTAGAGCTCAAGTAAAAATAGATGCGATGCATCATTCTTTTTTAAAGGGACAGAGCTCAAACAAGGGTCTGTCAGACCAGAACAGATGCTGTACATCATTTAAAAGGGGCAGAGCCCAAATAAAGGTCCAACAGAGACCAAGATTAATGCTGTGCATTATTAAACATGGGCAAAGCCCTAGCACATGCTTAATAGGCCAAAAATCAAGAAAAACGTTGAATATTCTCAACTGGACTTAGCCCAATCATAGCCGTAAGTCCTCAAACTTAATTGACTGAGCAAGACTGCTCTCCTAAATCAATTTACATCCGGTTCGAGTGTACATCTCCGAACTCCTCTGACTCCTATCGTTGTAATCCTTCAACAACGTCAGAGAGGTGACGGTTCCCGACAACCATACATCAATGGACCGATACGTGCTTAAACTATCTATGGACCACCATATCCCTAAACTGGAACATGGACCACCATGTCCCTAAACTAGAACATGGACCACTATTTCCCTAAACTGGAACAACAGAGCCAATTGCTCTCTTGTCGGATCCAAACGATCCCGTTAAGTTGATCTTAGTCTGGAGATTAGGCTAACGTATCCTTAACAAAAGTTTAAGTTGATCTTAGCCTTAAATAGGGCTAACGTATCTTTAAACAAAAACCCCAAACCCAAATCTAAGAAAATACGGATTTGGACTAATCCACGTCCTACGGGCGACGACATAACCTAGTATCCGTATTCAATCTACGGGCAACCACAAACAAAACAAACACACACGATACGAAGTGAAATTCTGGAGAAGAGGAAAGTCGTTACCGCGATGCGGTAGCGTAATTAACTGCAGGGGCTTGAGCCTGCAGGGAAGAGCGTCCCCACAATCAAAAACCCCTCAAGCGAGGGAGAATCTGACGAAGTCTGCTACATCGGCCGCATCCGTCTAAACCTCCGATACATGGTGCCATAAATCAACTTGGAATCTTCGGAGAGGTGGACAGATAAAACCAAATAGCATCTGTCTCGAATCACAGGAAAGACGTCCCTGTCTTGGCCGTCTTTCGGAGGGGAACAACACTATGTTCTATTAACATCATTTTCAAGCTTCTGCAACTGTTAAAATAATTTTGAAACGACTTTTTAAAAATTTTACAGAGAGCAAATTAGGGTTTCAGGAATCCGTATTTTTCGAAGTTGATTTCGTTTTCGTAACTGTTTTAACATCGTAACTAAAAATATAGCTTGTCTCTGATACCATGTTGGGATTCCTTAGCACCTCAACTAGGGTTTGCTAGCAACACACATGCCAAAATAACAATTTAGGGTGCTAAGTAATCTTTAATTTAGGATCAAACTAGAAGTTTTAGTGTAACAAGATAGTATCACATACTAAAACAAGTGTCTAATACTAAGTGAGAGGAAATACAACCTTTGTAGACCTCCTTACTAGACTCCTTGGATCAACTTGAATTTGCACCGGCTTGCTTGAGATCTTCTAAGTCCACGATGATCCACCCGGGGTCCCTTTTCACAAGCTCTAAGCTTTTCTTTATCTAGGATGAAGATGAAGCCAACACTCTAATCTAGTGGGCTAAACTAAAGTAGAATGGTGATGTGGGTTGTATGCTCACTTAAAAACCTTTCCTTTTTGAGTTCCTCACTCGCTATAAAAACCAAGAGAGCAATAGAGAGAGAAAGAAGAAGATGGCAATGGAAAAAGCTCAAGAGATAATGTGACGAGTTAAAAATGAGAAGGAAAATAATAACATATATACATTAAACCCTTTTCACTTTTAACCAAGGGTTAATAAATATTTAGATATTTATTTTAGAGCACTAAGAGCCATAGAATGATAACTCATGGTTAATTCAAGATTAAGTCGAGGAATAAAATATCAACCATGAATCATTTCTATTTCTTTTAACTCAAAAATAAATATGAAGATATTTACTAATATGTGAGTCTTGCATTGCCACGATCCATGTATCATCTATCATGATACAAGTGTAAGCATGTATGTGTGCATACACATCACTATGTGTACATACACTAAATAATGCAAACACTAAATAGAAAAGGGTTTAAGTGAAAACAATGGTCACAATATCAAATCAACAATTGATTTAATAAACTGGTCATATCACATACGACCCGACCAACAGAAAATGCCAGATTATAATGCGGTATCATATACACGCATTTAATCAAGCATCCGTGCATATCCCCATATGCACCCCACATCGTTTTGCCTGAGCTAGGTGACCCCATTGTGGGACTCTAAGACTCGTCAATACGCTAGCAGTAGGAAGTGATCATATCACATACTCATAAACCGTCAGCATCACCAAGCAGTGCGTAACAGCTCTTAGGTATTGAGTGATCAGAAGAAAAACAAAAAAACCTGTAAAAACTCCTGTCGAGCCAACCGGTAACACTTACCGTACAGTCCGGTCTCTTCTTTAGATATGTCGCATATCAAGTCTAGGGATGGTAAACGTCAGACCCCAATAACTAATAAGTCATGCCGATATGAGGCTCATAATTGTAAGTCCACGTTACCCACCCCGGTGCTTACGGGGAGGCGGAATAGGTAAAAATCAAAATTTTAACACAAGGTAACATGGACTAAAACTTGAGAATCTTTGCCAAACCATTGCTAACAAATAACAAGAGGTTCTATCTACTATGCTTAGGAGATTATACCTCATGCAACAAGTCCTTCGGGTCTTCTTTCCGCTGTCCTCCTCGTCCATGCAAGCTCCGAGGATCGATCCGGATCTTGGTCACCTCCGCGGCTTCGTAGAGTCGAAGACGATCCACCCGAGAGTCTATAGTCCGAGCTCCACCTCAAGCCGAGGTAACTAGGGCAACAAGTTTGCTATTCTTGAAGTCCTAGGTGGTGAAGAAGATGGTGGTAGATTTGTTTGTCTACTTTGTTTCTATTTTTCTCAACACATGAGAGCTAAAGAAAATTCAAGAGAGGAAGAAGAAAGAGGAACCATGGAAGCTCTCACTTGAAGAGAGAGAATGCGAAGAAAAATAAAGATCCATAAACCAAATAATTACTAATCTCTTATCATGATAAAGTTGATGGCTATATTGATTTGACCATTATCATCTCAAATCAAATCCAAAGCCAAAAGCAAAAGAAGGATCTAGTGCTCTCAAGAAAAGTCTATGTCAACAATGGTCAACTAGGTCAAATGGTCATGCATGGTCAAATGGTCAAAGCAACGGTCATGCATGGTTAAAAAGATTAGTAAATATTTTCCTCACCTCATAATGGCTTTGACCGAACCAACGGTCAAAACCCTAATGAGGTACCTCCTTCTTCTTCGCTCCTCACAACCGTGCATATACACTCGCATCCGCATTCCGTAGAATGCGAATGCATAGAAGACAAAACTAATCCATCCATACAATACTTGGATCCGTCTTAAACCAAAGCCTACTAGCATTGTCTGCCCGAATAGCATACGCGCACAAGTGCACGTAAGTGATCGTAGCCTTGCCGTAAAACCATGCGGCCTCTACACCTTTCGTCCAGTGTAGGGAAACTCTCTGTGTGGGACTCTAAAGACTCGACACTACACTGGCAGTGGGTTTAACCACAGACCGCAAGCGGCACTAGCTGTACGTCCCCAGGTAGATGTCGATAAGAAGGCCGATGAGGTGAACCCATCTGAACTCCTACTGAGCTTTAATGTGACAATCTCCGTACAGTCCGGTCTGTTCGTCTAAGAGTATCGCATGTCGGGCCTAGGGGGCGGTAAACGTCAGACCCCTAATAGCGGTACAAGTCGTGCCGGAGTGTAGCCCAGAACACCCTGAGAAACTACTGGAAACACTACCAGTAATTCTCGCTTGCCCTGGCCAGGGACTTTGTGTAATGGCTCTTCTAGACACAACGCGATATCAACCCCCAATACCGGGAGAGACGAATCCTATCTAACCGCTACTGCCTCCAAGTGCTTCGGGACTGCACCCAACTACTACTTGTTTGCACGACTCCTTTGAGCCATGGTAGGGTAGTAATCAAAGTACAGTGGGAACACACTCGAGGCGAAGTAGCAGGGTCAAGTCGACGGACTAAGCTGTACTCCTGTCACCTGGGAACTGTTATCTGACGATAGGTATAGTACCAACCAACAGTTCCCGACGAGTCCTGTCCAGTGTACTCGTAACCTAACGAGCACCCGCATACTATCTCCAGTACGACGTACTGATGGCTGTGGGACAGACCACCTCCCCTGCTGGGATGAGAAGCGCATACGCTAGTCTACTCCGGAGTATCGATGCCCCGTCTCGATAATCCCACGACTAGGGACCTGTATAAGGATGTGCTTGTAGATTACCCAGCCCCCACAAGTGTGACTGCCACCACAACGCTGGTAATCAAGCAAAGATCCTAAGGGCTCCACTAATATGTATAAGGAATATGCTAAAAGAAACACATGCACATATTAAAGTAGAAACAAACCAAGTAGTATACTACCATTTTGAGCAAGATTGTCTATACAACTGTGAATATTCCAAACTTCCATTAAGTAATATACAAACTAGTGTGATACAGTAATGGCCTCTAAGGTATATACACTAACATCTCCCACTTGCACTAGGGCCATGTACTGGCGTATCGAAGACCTATCATCTCGATCAGCCACACGAACTGAGTCTGGGGTATGGCCTTTGTGAATGGATCTGCAGTGTTATTCTCCGAATCTACTCTCTTCACCTCGATCTCCCGGCAATCTACGATCTCCCGGCAATCTACGATCTCCCTGATCAGGTGATACCTGTTAGGCTTACCTAGCACCTTATGAAGGGTTTGGAAGCATCACATGTCTTAAAATTAAATTTTTAAGATGCTAAGTGAACACACAATGAATCATTCCTAGAAAATTAGGGTTTCATAACTTAAACATCATCACAAGTAACAAAGGCTAGGGTTTTGAGAGTACAACCTTTGTAGCTCCCTACGCTAGACTCCTTGGCCACTTGAGGGTTGGAAAAGGATTCGCTTGAGGTCTTCTAATGTCCACGACGATCCACCCGAAGCTCCTTTGTCCAAGCTTGCAACTTCACTTGATCAAGAGAAGAAAATGAAGCTAACACTCTTCACAAGTGGGCAAGACTTGTGTACAATGGTGTTGTGGTTGCTTTTCTCACTTCAAAATCCTAACTTGGTGAATGTTTTGCTCTCTTGAGAAAACTAGAGATCAAAAGAGCAAGGAGGAAGAAGATGATGGCTTTTGAAGAACAAGAGAAAAGATAATCTCTTATGAAAAATAGAAAATATATGTACATATATTTTCCACTTCTCATCTCAAACCATGGTTAAATAATAAAGATATTATTGAATTTGAGTTAAAACACAAAAGGAAAGTTAATCCATGGTTAAAAGGTGGGTGAGCAAGCTTAGGTCAAAGAAGAGTGTAGAAACTAAACCATGAATTATCCTTTTCTTTTTCTTTTTGTTTTAACACAAATAGAAATAATAATCCATATATAAAACCAAGGTGTGAGTCTTATATTGCCACCATTTTCTATGTATATACAACCATGAAGGATGATGTATGTATGTATGTGTGCATGCACATCCATATGTGCATGAACAAGAAAGAATGCATACATGCATGCATACATCCAAAAATACAAGAAAGGATTTCTAGTGAGAAACTAATGGTCAAATGATAAATCAACACTTGATTTAGCAATCCGGTAATATCACATACGACCTGACCAAAAGCAAGCAGCCCGATCAATATACGGTATCTCATACGCGCATTTTAACCGGGTCCATACGCATATCGCATACGCGCACCACAACGTTTCGCCTGGACTAGGTAACTCCTTTGTGGGACTCTAAGACTTGTCAATACGCCGGCAGTGGGTGATGATCATATCAAGCACCCCCAAGCCGCAAGCGGTCAGCTAAACGTAACGGCCACCCGGGTATTGAGTGATCAGAAGAAAACAAGCGAACCTGCTACAACTCCCGTCGAGCCAACCGGCAACACTACCGTATAGTCCGGTCTCTTCATCATATATGCTGCATATCAAGCCTAGGGATGGTCACGTCGACCCCAATAACTCAATAAGTCATGCCGATGAATGGTCTATAACAGATCGAGAAACTACTGATAACACTTATCAGTAAATCTCAGCAGCCCTAGCCAGGGACTTACTGATATAACCAGTCGAGCACAGCACAGCATCAACTCCCAATACCGGGAGAGACGAAACCCCTCCTATCGCTTATCGCCTTCGTGTGTCTCGGGACTGTACCCAACGGCCACCTGTTTGCACGACTCAGTAGAGCCTTGGTAGGGTGGTAATCAAAATACAGTGGGAGAGCACACAAGACTCTATGACGATCTCGGGTCTACAGACTAACCTGCACCAGTGTCACCTGAGAACTGCTATCCGACGATAGATATAATTCCATATAGGAGTTCTCGGTGAGTCCATCCAGTGTACCCAGTCACCACTGAGCACCCGTATACGATCTCGATGTCAAACATCGATGAATGTGGGAACATCCATCGCCCATCATATGGGTCCAGTATCATATACGCTAGTCTACTCTGGTATATCGATGCCCCGTCTCGATATACCTACGACTAGGGACATTTCAGGATATGCTTATAAACTACAGATGTCCCATTAGTATGATCTCCATCATAATCACAGTAGTCAAGCCTATATCCTCAGGGCTTTATCAACATGTATGAATGAATAAAAACATGATCAAATCAACATGTCAGATAAAGAAGAACCAGATAGCATACTATCATGTCAAGCAAGAATGTACACTGAATATATATATATATATATATACATGTATAAATACATCCACTATCACATAATGGCCTCTAGGGCATACATATATCCAACAATCTCCCACTTGCACTAAGGCCAATTATTGGCGTATATCATACCCAATATCTCAAAAAGTCGCTCATGCTGCGGCTGAGGGAGGGCCTTAGTGAGTGGATCCATGGCGTTATTCTTTGTGTCTACTCTCTTAATCTCGATCTTGCGGCGATCTACAATCTCCCGAATCAAATGAAAGCGCCTCAGGATATGTCTGGATCGTTGATGGGACCTGGGCTCCTTGGCTAATGCCATAGCCCCATTATTATCACAATACAATGGTATTGGATCAATAATGGTTAGAACTACTCCTAGCTCCGAGACGAACTTCCTCATCCAGACGGCTTCCTTGGCGGCATCATTCGCAGCAATGTACTCAGCCTCCATCGTAGAGTCTGCAACGGTATCCTGTTTGGAACTCTTCCAACTTACCGCCCCTCCATTGAGGGTAAATACAAACCCAGAGATAGATTTGCTGTCGTCCTTATCGCTCTGGAAGCTCGAATCGGTAAAGGCCTCCATTTGGAGATCTCCATTACCATACACCAAGAACAATTCTTTAGTCCTTCGCAAGTACTTAAGAATGTTCTTCACAGCTATCCAGTGATTCTCCCCTGGGTTGGATTGATACCTGCTTACAACACTAAGTGCATAAGCTACATCTGGACGTGTCCATAACATCGCATACATTATAGATCCTACTGCCGAAGCATAGGGTATACTGCTCATGCGAGCTCTCTCTTCATCGGTCTTTGGGCAAGAGTCCTTGGAGAGAGTGACCCCATGGCAAGCGGGTAAGGCACCCCGCTTGGAGTCTTCCATACTAAACCTTTTTAGGATGGTGTTAATTTACCTGGTTTGGGACAATCCCAATAACTTTTTGGATCTATCCCTATAGATCCTTATGCCCAGAATGTATGTGGCATCACCCAGGTCCTTCATGGAGAACCTTAGTGATAAGAAAGATTTAACCGACTGTAGCATAGGAATATCATTTCCTATCAGAAGAATGTCATCCACATACAATACGAGGAATGTGACAGCTCTCCCTACAGCCTTCTTATAAACACAAGGTTCATCTGGATTTTTGATGAAATCAAACTCTTTGATAACATCATCGAAACAGATGTTCCAACTACGTGATGCCTGCTTTAGCCCATATATGGATTTAAGCAATCTACATGCTTTCCCGCTGCTCCCACTGTCAATGAAGCCCTCCGGCTGATCCATATAAACGCATTCTTCTAAATCCCCATTTAGAAATGCCGTTTTAACGTCCATCTTCCAGATTTCATAGTCATAGTGAGCAGCAATAGCAAATAGGATCCGAATGGATTTAAGCATGGCTACGGGCGAAAAAGTCTTGTCATAGTCCAAACCTGGTCTTTGACGAAAACCCTTCGCCATAAGTCTTGCCTTGTAGGTCTCTACCTGCCCATCTACACCAATCTTTCTTTTAAAGATCCATTTGCATCCCACAGGTTTTACCCCAGGGGGTACAACGTCCAAAGTCCAAACTTTGTTTGTGTACATAGACTCCATTTCGGATCTCATGGCATCCAGCCACTTCACAGAGTCTCCACTCGTGATAGTTTGCTGAAAACTGGTAGGATCATCATCCTCCATGATGCAGTCTTCTCTGTCACCATTAATGAGGAAACCATAGTACCTCTCCGGTGGTCGAGAAGTCCTACCAGACCTACGGAGTGGCCGGGGTTCTTCAGTTTCTACTGCAACAGCCGGTTCAACCAATTCGTCATTTGTAGTTTGTGTCTCTAGAACCTCTTCAAGATCCACCACCTTGCCATCATCTTTATCTGTGAAAAACTCTTTTTTTAAGAATGTGGCATACTGAGAAACAAACACCTTTTGTTCCTCCTTGTGGTAGAATAGATATCCATAAGAGTTCCTTGGATATCCCACAAAGTTACACATGACTGACCGTGTCTCGAGTTTGTCCAGATTCTGCTTTTTAACATAGGCCGGGCAACCCCAAATCTTAATTCTCTTAAGAGATGGTCTCTTCCCATGCCACATCTCATATGGCGTGGTAGATACGGTTTTGGTTGGAACCCTGTTCAAAAGAAACGCTGCAGTTTCCAATGCATGCCCCCAAAATGAGACAGGTAACTCAGCATCACTCATCATGGAATGGACCATATCTAATAGGGTCCGATTCCGTCGTTCAGACACACCGTTGTGCTGTGGTGTGTAAGGAGGAGTGAGCTGAGAGAGAATCCCATTCTCTTTTAGGAAGTTTGCAAATTCTGTACTGAGGTATTCCCCACCTCGATCTGATCGAAGCATTTTGATACTCAAGCCGGTTTGTTTTTCTAGTTCTTGTTTATATTCAGTGAATTTCTCGAAAGCTTCGGATTTGTGTTTTAATAAAAATACATGACCGAATCTTGAGAAATCGTCAGTGAAAGTAATGAAGTAAGAAAAACCGCCTCTATCCTGTGTAGACATTGGCCTACATACATCACTATGTATGAGTCCTAGGAGCTCGGTAGCTCTTTCTCCGTGTCCGGTAAACGAAGTTTTGGTCATTTTACCCTTGATACAAGACTGGCAAGTCGCATAAGATTTATATTCAAAGGGGTTTAAATATCCATCTTTGTGTAACTTGTTTAGTCTTGTTTCGTTAATATGACCAAGTCTACAGTGCCAAAGAAAAGCTTCATTTATTTCTGAAAGTTTTCTTTTATTAGTGTGTTGTATACTGAAAACTGTGTGTTGATTTAGCACGTATATCCCGTTATTAAGTGTACCATACCCAACCAACATTTGATTCAGGTGAATGTTCATAACATTGTTCTGCAATACAAAATTATATCCTTCATTGTCTAACAAAGAAATAGATATTATATTACAAAGCATACTTGGTACAAAATAACATGGGTTCAAAACCAATATACACCCAGATGGCAACCCCAAGTGATACTCTCCCACTGCGACTGTATGTACATTGGAACCATTTCCAACGCGGAGAGTATGGTCACCTGTCTTCAAAACCTTGCTATTTCTCAGCCCCTGCATAGAATTGCAAATGTGAGAACCTGAACCAGTATCTAATATCCAGGAAGCAGAGTTTATTGAAAAACAGTTTTCTGTCACAAACACACCTGAAGCGGAAGCATCCCCATGCTTCTTCTTGAAATTTAAGTACTCCGTACAGTTGCGCTTCCAATGTCCTGTCTTGTGGCAATGAAAACATTCACCTTTCCCCGATTCTCCAGCTTTGGACTTTTCCTTCCCCTTAACCTTCTTAACTCCACCCTTAGGATTGGTGGGCTTCTTCTTTTTCTTTCCCTTGGCCTTAGCCTTTGGGCGAGAAGAAGAAGATTGCCCAATAGTCATAACGGGGGTTCTCACTGATTTCAGTGTGCTCTCTGCACTCCTTAACATATTAAGGAGTTCAGGTAGTTCCTTCTCCATGTTGTGCATGTTGAAGTTAACTATGAATTGAGCAAAGGTGGAGGGGAGGGACTGCAGAATAATATCCGTATATTGTTCATTGTCCATCGTCCATCCGAGGTCCTCAAGCTCTTCTATAAGAGCTATCATCTTCAAAACATGGTCTCCCACTGATGTGCCAGGGGCCATTCGCATCTGAAACAATTTCTTTGATGCTTCGTATCGTAATACACGGGATTGCTCTCCATACAACTCCTTTGTATGGAGGAATATGTCATGAATGTCCATATTCTCGTGCTGCTTTTGATGTGTGTTGTCCATCGATGCAAGCGCGAGGCATTTGGCCGTGGCACAGTCAGCTTCCCATGTCTTGCGGACTTCTTTGTCCACAACTGAGGATTTTGGACCTGGGACGGGCGGGGCTGAAGCCGTGAGGACATATAATACTTTATCATAAGTCAAGGCTATTTTCAGATTCCTCAGCCAGTCTTTATAATTGGTCCCATTCAGTTTGTTTTTATCTAGTAGAAGCTTGAGTCCAGTCATTGGTATCTGCCATTAAGAGAGAGAAAAGAATACACTCAGCGAAAGCTCTTGCAAAGATCAGATTGGTTATTATCTTGTCTAATCGATGTCTCCCACTGCTTTAATCAAGTTTTTCTTTCAAACCTTAAAAAGAAAACTAGCCAGGATTAATTACAGTCTACAACTTCGCCAACCGTTCAGCCAAGCCAGTGTCGGTACTTGAGGGAGGTTCCCCGTTCTTTCGCATGGACCTAATTAAAGTAAATCTCGTTTTCCCAGAGGCGTAGCCCCGTTAACACCTTTCTAGACACCTAATGAGTTAGCTAATTGTAAACTGCAAAACTCTCCTGGGAGCAACTATTGCTCAAAGTGGGATCGGGATCCAACCATCATATGGAAGGTATGCAATCTCATTGCAAATCTCAACACTTGAAATTCCCGATGTGATTTTTACCCCTAGTACTTATGACCTCAACTATGGTCAACAAATCATAAGTACCAGTCAAGTTCTACCCGTCATTTCTTGATCAATTAGACCCACCCATATGATCCTTAACTATGGTCAACAAAGTCGCATGAATGTCCTAATTAATCTGCATCATATGCAGTGTAGGAAGACATCACTTAGCTACCGTACACTACGCCTTAACTAAAGTCAACAAACGTAGCACGAATACTAAGTACTCTACTTCCTAAAATGACGGAGGGTTGCAGATGATTTTTAATAAAATCTTTAACGCTTTGAACTTGATATCGTTGTAGAATCAAATGGTTTTTCAAAAGGAGTGGCTTGTGCTCCGCAGTTTTAAAATATAGCTTTTTCATAAAGAGCCGAGTGGTTTTTAAATCTGATTCTACAATATCTTTTTAGGTTTATTTTCTTTACATTAATCATATTAATGTAATCCCATCATTTAAGTCCTTAAGCCAATCACAGAAAAGAAACGAAAATACAACGTACGCTTATGCCATCCGCATTCGCCACAATGTTCCGTTATGCACCGTTAGGTTACTTAACTAACGGCATACCGGGACGGAACTAGCGCGGGTGTAAAACATAAGCAACGTCTACTATATATCTCATATATAATATATCATTCGTCTCAGATATCACAGAACACAGGCAGCAGAAACATATATATAATGTGGGATATATTAGGACGTCCGTATTTTGTATTTAGCCAACAATAGAAAATACGGATTCCACAGTCGTGATGAATAGCCAAGCCCACACCCCTAGACCCCTACGAGAGTGGCAAGCGACCCTACCAATCCTGGAGTTTAGGAGACTCGGTCTCGACTCCTCGAGATGGCCTCCCACTGAACCCCAGAACCCGGTCACTTGTGCTCCCCTCCTTGGGTCTATCCTAATGCGGAAAAGTAAATAATATACAACATTGGTGACATCAACCTCAACCCGGAAGTGCCCCAAATAAAAGAATATTACATTACATTTGAATTTTACATGAATGAAAAATAAAACTCTCATCTCACATAAACCCCCCCGGCTATTCAATCGCGACAATCCTGCACATCATATCTCAGCAATACATAATATCATATATCATCAACATAAGTAAGTATGCGTATCCCAATTGTCGTTGATGTATAGCAACGAAACCGGCGATATCGACATACTACACTTACGGTCACAGAAAAGAAAGTGTAAAACTATAACATTTGGAATCCACATTCTCTTTAGATATCGTAAATGCGAAATATCACATACTTCGTATTTCATGCCTAACGATATGAATTCCACATATTGTATCACATTCCAGATAAATAGACAGTATTAAAGTTTTCGAACGAATAATCAAATACCCAAAATTCCCTAAAGCTCAACACTTGAGCGGAGTTCAAAAAAATCCGGAATGTGACACAGTAGTAGCGGTCCAGCCGTAGAAGGGTCAAGCCAACGCCTCACATGTGGCACGCCGTACTGCCTCAAACCCTAAGGTTCAAAAGGCTGTTCAAGACGGTCACATAATCGAGTTAAGGTTTGTTGTCTTCTAGAGGGTCCACCACAAAACTTGCACGTATTTCCGAAAGATTTAAACCCCGTGAAAAAGTGAGTAAATGATACTTGTTCGAACAATTCAATACTTTCTAAATTACCCGGAAAAAAGCACGAAATTAAAATTCTGATCGAATCATCGAGTCCAAAACCATCCCCAGAAAATACCACACTAGATTCAGATTAAAAATACCTAAAAATATATACATACAGTTCTAAACATTACTGTATAAAAACGAGTCATCATTTCTTGTGTACGGCCGCGGAGCCGCGGCCCAAGCAAGCTATGGCCGCGGTTCCGCGGTGGTATTTACTGTTCATGTCCTCGTGTTTCACAGTAGTGCTTAGATTTTCCTGCTGTATTTTTTACATATTTTTAATTCTGGAAAAACCACAGTTTCAAAAATTGTCCAGAGAGGGTTCTAAAAAACCGTATTTTGGTTCGATCGGAATTTTAACTTCGTTAAAATGTCGCCTAAAGTTCTAGGTCGGCTCTGATACCAATGTTAGGCTTATCTAGCACCTTATGAAGGGTTTGGAAGCATCACATGTCTTAAAATTAAATTTTTAAGGAGCTAAGTGAACACACAAAGAATCATTCCTAGAAAATTAGGGTTTCATAACTTAAACATCATCACAAGTAACAAAGGCTAGGGTTTTGAGAGTACAACCTTTGTAGCTCCCTACGCTAGACTCCTTGGCCACTTGAGGGTTGGAAAAAGGTTCGCTTGAGGTCTTCTAATGTCCACGACGATCCACCCGAACCTCCTTTGTCCAAGCTTGCAACTTCACTTGATCAAGAGAAGAAAATGAAGCTAACACTCTTCACAAGTGGGCAAGACTTGTGTAGAATGGTGTTGTGATTGCTTTTCTCATTTCAAAATCCTAACTTGGTGAATGTTTTGCTCTCTTGAGAAAACTAAAGATCAAAAGAGCAAGGAGGAAGAAGATGATGGCTTTTGAAGAACAAGAGAAAAGATAATCTCTTATGAAAAAATAGAAAATATATGTATATATATTTTCCACTTCTCATCTCAAACCATGGTTAAATAATAAAAATATTATTGAATTTGAGTTAAAACACAAAAGGAAAGTTAATCCATGGTTAAAAGGTGGGTGAGCAAGGTTAGGTCAAAGAAGAGTGTAGAAACTAAACCATGAATTATCCTTTTTTTTTCTTTTTGTTTTAACACAAATAGAAATAATAATTCATATATAAAACCAGGGTTTGAGTCTTATATTGCCACCATTTTCTATGTATATACAACCATGAAGGATGATGTATGCATGTATGTGTGCATGCACATCCATATGTGCATGAACAAGAAAGAATGCATACATGCATGCATACATCCAAAAATACAAGAAAGGATTTCTAGTGAGAAACTAATAGTCAAATGATAAATCAACACTTGATTTAGCAATCCGGTCATATCACATACGACCTGACCAAAGCAAGCAGCCCGATCAATATACGGTATCTCATACGCGCATTTTAACCGGGTCCATGCGCATATCGCATACGCGCACCACAACGTTTCTCCTGGACTAGGTAACTCCTTTGTGGGACTCTAAGACTCGTCAATACGCCGGCAGTGGGTGATGATCATATCAAGCACCCTCAAGCCGCAAGCGGTCAGCTAAACGTAACGGCCACCCGGGTATTGAGCGATCAGAAGAAAACAAGCGAACCTGCTACAACTCCCGTCGAGCCAACCGGCAACACTACCGTACAGTCTGGTCTCTTCGTCATATATGCTGCATATCGAGCCTAGGGATGGTCACGTCGACCCCAATAACTCAATAAGTTGTGCCGATGAATGGTCTATAACAGATCGAGAAACTACTGATAACACTTATCAGAAAATCTCAGCAGCCCTGGCCAGGGACTTACTGATATAATCAGTCGAGCACAGCACAGCATTAACTCCCAATACCGGGAAAGACGAAACCCCTCCTATCGCTCATCGCCTTCGTGTGTCTCGGGACTGTACCCAACGGCCACCTGTTTGCACGACTCAGTAGAGCCGTGGTAGGGTGGTAATCAAAGTACAGTGGGAGAGCACACAAGACTCTATGACGATCTCGGGTCTACAGACTAACCTGCACCAGTGTCACCTGAGAACTGCTATCCGACGATAGATATAATTCCATATAGGAGTTCTCGACGAGTCCGTCCAGTATACCCAGTCACCACTGAGAACCCGTATACGATCTCAATGTCAAACATCGATGCATGTGGGAACATCCATCGCCCATTATATGGGTCCAGTATCATATACGCTAGTCTACTCTGGTATATCGATGCCCCGTCTCGATATACCTACGACTATGGACATTTCAGGATATGCTTATAAACTACAGTTGTCCCACTAGTATGATCTCCATCATAATCACAGTAGTCAAGCCTATATCCTCAGGGCTTTATCAACATGTATGAATGAATAAAAGCATGATCAAATCAACATGTCAGATAAAGAAGAACCAGATAGCATACTATCATGTCGAGCAAGAATGTACACTGAATACACACACACACACACACACACACACATGTATAAATACATCCACTATCACATAATGGCCTATAAGGCATACATATATCCAACAATACCGCCTCAAAATGTGCCTGGACTTCTGATGGGACTTGGGTTTCTTCACTAAAACTATAACGCCGTTGTTGTCACAATACAGCGGTATTGGATCAACCATGGTAGGAACCACCTGAAGTTCCGTGAGGAACTTCTTCATCCAGACAGCTTCCTTTGCGGCATCGCAAGCAGCTATGTACTCCGCTTCCATAGTTGAGTCAGCAATGGTTTCCTGCTTGGAGCTCTTCCAGCAAACCGCCCCTCCATTGAGGGTAAAGACATAACCCGACATGGACTTGGAGTCATCCTTGTCACTCTGGAAGCTGGAGTCAGCAAAGGCCTCGATCTGGAGGTCTTTTCCGCCATACACCAAGAACATCTCCTTAGTCCTTCTCAGGTACTTGAGAATGTTCTGTACTGCTATCCAGTGTTTCTCCCCTGGGTCCGACTGATACCGGCTTACAACGCTTAATGCGTATGCTACATCTGGTCTGGTACACAACATCGCATACATTATAGAGCCTACCGCAGATGCGTAGGGTATAGATGACATGCGAGCCCTTTCCAAATTAGTCTTGGGAGACATATCTTTGGAGAGGGTGATTCCGTGACAAGCCGGCAGATTACCGCGCTTTGAATCTTCCATACTGAATCGTTTCAGTATGGTGTCGATGTACCTGGACTGCGAAAGTCCCAACATCCTCTTAGATCTATCACGATAGATCTGGATCCCCAGAATGTAGTTGGCATCGCCCAGGTCCTTCATGGAGAATCTCTGTGACAAGAATCCTTTGGCTGACTGTAGCATAGGAATGTCATTTCCTATTAGGAGAATGTCATCCACGTACAAGACGAGGAATACCACAGTTCTCCCTACAATCTTACTGTAAATGCATGGTTCATCCGGATTTTTGATAAAGTCGAATTCTTTAACAGTATCATCAAAGCAGACGTTCCAGCTCCGCGATGCCTGTTTCAGTCCATAAATGGACTTAAGCAACTTGCACACTTTACCGCTGCTCCCACTCTGAATGAAACCCTCCGGCTGATCCATATAGACGCACTCTTCCAAATTTCCATTTAGAAAAGCCGTTTTTACATCCATCTGCCAGATCTCATAATCATGGAAGGCAGCAATGGCAAGAAGGATCCGAATGGATTTGAGCATAGCCACTGGAGAAAAGGTTTCGTCATAGTCCAAACCAGGTCTTTGACGAAAACCCTTAGCAACAAGTCTAGCTTTATAGGTTTCAACCTGCCCATCTACACCAATCTTCTTTCTGAAGATCCATTTGCAGCCTACGGGTTTTACCCCTTCTGGAGCAATGTCCAAAGTCCAAACTTTGTTGGTGTACATGGACTCCATCTCGGTCCGCATTGCATCCAGCCATTTTACTGAGTCACCGCTCTGAATGGCTTGCTGGAAGCTAGTAGGTTCATCATTTTCAATGACGCAATCCTCTCGATCCCCATCTATGAGAAAACCGTAGTATCTCTCGGGTGGATGAGACTGCCTACTACTCATGCGGAGTGGCGCTGGGATGTCCGGTTCTCCTGAAACTTCTGGTTCTACCAAGCTTTCAGTAATAGCTTGTGGTTCTAGAATTTCTTCTAGTTCTACTGCGCTCCCACTTGCTTCTTTTTCTAAAAACTGATGTTCCAGAAAGTGGGCATGACGAGAAACAAAAACCTTTTGTTCCTCTGCGTAATAGAAAAGATACCCCCTGGAGTTCTTTGAGTATCCCACAAACTTGCACAGTACTGAGCGTGCCTCGAGTTTGTCCGCATGCTGCTTTTTAACAAAAGCTGGACATTCCTATATCTTCAGATATTGAAGATTGGGTTTCTTCCCACACCACATCTGATATGGTGTGGTAGGAACAGTCTTGGAGGGAACCTTGTTCAAAAGATATGCAGCTGATTCTAGTGCATAACCCCAGAAGGATCGCGGTAACTCAGCCTTACTCATCATGGAATGAACCATATCTAATAGGGTTCGATTCCGCCTTTCAGATACACCGTTGTGTTGTGGTGTGTATGGAGGAGTAAGCTGAGAGAGAATTCCATTCTCTTTTAAGTAGTCCAAAAACTCGGCACTCAAGTATTCACCACCTCGATCAGATCTCAGTGTCTTGATACTCTTGCCTGTTTGTTTTTCAACTTCATTCTTTTATTCCCGAAATTTCTCAAAGGCCTCGGATTTATGCTTCATCAGGAAGACATGTCCATATCTAGAGAAATCATCCGTAAAAGTAATGAAGTATGAATAACCACTTCGTGCAAGTGTAGACATTGGACCACACACGTCACTGTGTATGAGTCCCAAGAGCTCACTCGCTCTTATTCCGTGTCCAGTGAAAGGAGTCTTTGTCATCTTTCCCATGAGACAAGATTCATAAGTATCATAAGACTGATACTCGAACGGATTCAAGTATCCCTCTTTATGCAACTTTGTTAACCGTGTCTCATTAATGTGACCCAGTCTACAATGCCATAAGAAAGCCTGATTTAATTCCGGAGACTTTCTTTTAAGTGTGTTCTGGACAATGAAAACCTGAGCTTGATTCAGTACGTATATTCTGTTTTCTAATGTACCTGACCCAATCAGAACTTGATTTAGGTGGATGTGGACCACATCGCTTACAAAAGTAAAATCATATCCTTCCTTAGAAAGTATGGATACAGATATGATATTACAAGCCATACTAGGTACATACAAACAGTTACGCAGAATCAATATCTGCCCACTTGTCAATCCAATGTGATATTCCCCTACGGATTCAGCGTCCACGCTCATTCCGTTGGCAACCTTGAGAGTCATATCACCTATCCTGATAACTCTACGGTTTCTCAGAACCTGTAATGAATTACAGATGTGAGATCCTGATCCGGTATCCAATACCCAAGAAGTAGGTTTAATTGACATACAGTTTTCTATTACAAACACACTCGAAGCCGAAACCACAACATGCTTCGAATCCTGGCTACTGGCTTCTAAAGCCCTGCAATCCTTCTGCTGATGTCCTTTCCCGTAACAATAGGAACGTCCCTCTTTCACTATATCTAGTCCCGAAACTTTTGCCCTTCCCTTTCCTCCTTCTTCCCTGGTTTCCTTCAGGGTATAAGTAGAGGGTAGAGACTGTAAAATCAAGTCAGTATTTGACCCGTTCTTCAACGTGGTCTTCAGGTCCGTGAGCTCATCAAAATAGCTAGTCTCTGTAAGGACGTTGTCCTCTACAGATGACCCAACGGCCAACCTCGCTTGAAGCAATTTGTTCGAGGTCTCATATCTTGCGATACGAGATTGCACTCCATACAAATCTTTGTTATGGAGGAAGATTGAAACTAAGTCCATCTTCTCGTGCTGCCTTTGCTATGCACCATCAACTGAGGCTAACACGTGGCACTTGGCATTCACACAGTCTTTTTCTGATGTCCTACGGATGTCAATATCCGCGACAGGGGAAACTGGTCCTGAGATGGCAGGGGTTTGATTAATTAAGAGGTGTCCCAGCTTGTCATGGGTAATGGACATCTGGACAGACCTTTGCCAGTCATAACAGTCAGATTCAGTCATTTTATTATATAGATGTAACCTATGTCTGGTCACTGGGTCGCTGCAATTAAGAGAGAGAGAAGAAAACACTTAGCATGATGCTCTTGCAAGTTTAGATTGGTTTTTAGTTTATCTAAACATGATGGCTCCCACTGTTTCTCGAATCCTTCCTCAAACCATAAAAGAAGAATTAGTCGGGATTGATCTCACCGTACAATACTTGCTTAACCGTTCAGCTAGGCTGGTGTCGGTACTTCGGGGGGGTTTTACGACGCTTTCGCGAAGTTCCTTAATTAAATAATCTCTTTTCTCTGTGGGCGTAGCCCCGCTAACACTTTTCTAGACACCTACTTGGTTTATAGCACTGATCGTTAAGTGAAAAGTTTCCCGAGGAGTAGCGGATACTCACAGTAGGATCGGGATCCAAATATCATTGTGAGATAATGCTGAAGGAATCCTACCAACATTATCAAATTCCAAATTGTATGCAGCACTAGCAAGTTTCAGTTTCTTTAGAAACTCCCGATGTGGATTTTTGCCTCATGCTCTTATGACCTTGACGAAGGCCAACATATCATAAGTCACATGTCAAGTTCTACCCGTCATTATCCAGGTTAATTTGAACCCACTCGTACATACCCTTGACGAAGGCCAAAATAGTAGTACGATTGTCCCAAACCAACGCATCTATCTATGCTACAGATAAATATTCAGCAGCTACCAATCACTATGCCTTGGCGAAGGTCAAAATACATAGCTTGAATACTACTGAATATTTAACTGAAATGACGCAGGGCTACGAATGGTTTTGGCAAAACCGTGAACGTAGTGAACATGATATAATCGAAGGAACCTGATAGCTTTTAAAAGGAGTGGTTTAAGCTTCGCGTTTTTAAAAGTTTTTCTGTTTTGAAAAAACTGAGTGGTTTTGAAATTGTTCCAACGATTTAACTTTGGTTTGTTTTCTTTGCATTAATTAATGCGTCCTATCAATTAATCCTACCATTGCAGAAAACAACGAAAATATGACGTACGCTTATACCATCCGCATTCGCCACTGGGCCCCATCATCACCTGTTAGGTTACTAAACTAACGACAGAGCGGGGGCTGGACTAGCGCGGATGCAAAACATAAGCAACGCCTACTAGATATCATATATAGATATATACATTCGTCAGATGCAATGATAACCATTCCAGATCACAGATGAACACATTGGATATGCTAGGAATCCGCGTTTCGTTCGAGCCTGCAACGAAAGACGGATTACACGGTCGCGATAAATAGCCAAACCCCACCCTAGACCCCTACGGGTGCGGCAAACTTCCTGCCAAGTACCCGAAGTGAAGCAACCTCCCTCAACAACGTGAGTAAGCCACTCGGCACTTCAAAGTACCCGGTAGTTTGTGCACCCCTCTTTGGGTCTATCCTAGGAGCAAAAACAATAAAAGAAATAATATACAATGGCGGCTACAACCTCAACCTGGATGTGCGGCCATAAAATAATATTACATCAAATTAAAAATTTTACATCGAATGAAAGATAAATAAACTCTCATCTCACAAACCCCGGCTATTCATTTGCGACAATCCAACAAGTTCATATACACAAACCAACATCACAGATCACAGATATGTATAACCCCTACTAATTGACGTATAGCGATTAGTAGACGTTCAATACATATATCACATCACAGAAGATCCGATTAGCAAAAGTACTTAGAATTTCGATCGATAACTTGATTTGAAACCACCCCAAGCACAACACAGTACTCAGCAAAATCTGGGCAGAAACAAACTATCATAAAAATCACAAAATAGAAATCTGGACATGATGCAGGAAAACTGAGTTGACTCGACATCAACTCGGCCACGGATCTGCGGCCAAACCCTTGGTTTGGCCGCGCTTCCACGGCGGTTTAACCGATTCATGGGCTCAGTTTTCTTGTCTGTCCTTAAAAAATCCTGCACGTATTTTTAAGGTCCCTGGAAAAAATTTTGGACCAGTTTTTAAAAACGGCAGAAAACGTGCATTTTTGACGTAATTTTGTCATTTTTCCGGCGATCGAATTTCTAACACTTTGCTAACAAGTTAGTAATGGTTCAGCGAGGCTCTGATACCACTGTAAGTCCATGTTACCCACCCCGGTGCTTACGGAGAGGCAGAATAGGTAAAAATCAAATTTTTAACACAAGGTAACATGGACTAAAACTTGAGGATCTTTGTCAAACTATTACTAACAAATAACAAGAGGTTCTATCTACTATGCTTAGGAGATTATACCTCATGCAACAAGTCCTTCGGGTCTTCTTTCCGCTGTCCTCCTCGTCCATGCAAGCTCCGAGAATCGATACGGATCTTGGTCACCTCCGCGGCCTCCTAGAGTCGAAGACGATCCACCCGAGAGTCTGTAGTCCGAGCTCCACCTCAAGCCGAGGTAACTAGGGCAACAAGTTTGCTATTCTTGAAGTCCTAGATGGTGTAGAAGATGGTGGTGGATTTGTTTGTTTACTTTGTTTCTATTTTTCTGAACACATGAGAGCTATAGAAAATTCAAGAGAGGAAGAAGAAGGAGAAACCACGAGAGCTCTCACTTGAAGAGAGAGAATGAGAAGAAAAATAAAGATCCATAAACCAAATAATTACTAATCTCTTATCATGATAAAGTTGATGGCTACATTGATTTGACCATTATCATCTCAAATCAAATCCAAAACCAAAAGCAAAAAAAGGATCTAGTGCTCTCAAGAAAAGTCCAAGTCAACAATGGTCAACTAGGTCAAATGGTCAAGCATGGTCAAATGGTCAAAACAATTAGCCATAACAAAATTATCATTAAACAAATTAGTAAATATTTTCCTCACCTCATAATGGCTTTGACCGAACCAACGGTCAAAACCCTAATGAGGCACCTCCTTCTTCTTCGCTCCTCACAACCGTGCATACACACCCGCATCCGCATTCCGTAGAATGCGAATGCACAGAAGACAACACTAACCCATCCATACAATACTAGGATCCGGCTTAAACCAAAGCCCACTAACATTGTCTGCCCGAACAGCATATGCGCACAAGTGCACGTAAGTGATCGTAGCCCTGCCGTAAAACCATACAGCCTCTACACCTTTCGCCCAGTGCAGGGAAACTCTCTGTGTGGGACTCTAAAGACTCGACACTACGCTGGCAGTGGGTTTAACCACAGACCGCAAGCGGCACTAGCTGTACGTAACGGTCCCCAGGTAGATGTCGATAAGAAGGCCAATGAGGTGAACCCATCCGAACTCCTACTGAGCCTGAATGTGACAATCTCCGTACAGTCCGGTCTGTTCGTCTAAGAGTATCGTATGTCGGGCCTAGGGGGCCGGTAAACGTCAGACCCCTAATAGCGGTACAAGTCGTGCCGGAGTGTAGCCCAGAACACCCTGAGAAACTACTGGAAACACTACTAGTAATTCTCGCTTGCCCTGGCCAGGGACTTTGTGTATTGGCTCTCCTAGACACAGCGCGATATCAACCCCCATTATCGGGAGAGACGAATCCTATCTAACCGCTACTGCCTCCAAATGCTTCGGGACTGCACCCAACTACTACCTGTTTGCACGACTCCTTTGAGCCGTGGTAGGGTAGTAATCAAAGTACAGTGGGAACACACTCGAGGCGAAGTAGCAATGTCAAGTCGACGGACTAAGCTGTACTCCTGTCACCTGGGAACTGTTATCTGATGATAGGTATAGTACCAACCAACAGTTCCCGATGAGTCCTGTCCAGTGTACTCGTAACCTAACGAGCACCCGCATACTATCTCCAGTACGACGTACTGATGGCTGTGGGACAGACCATCTCCCCTGCTGGGATGAGAAGCGCATACGCTAGTCTACTCCGGAGTATCGATGCCCCATCTCGATAATCCTATGACTAGGGACCTGTATAAGGATGTGCTTGTAGATTACCCAGCCCCCACAAGTGTGACTGCCATCACAACACTGGTAATCAAGCAAAGATCCTAAGGGCTCCACTAATATGTATAAGCGATATGCTAAAAGAAACACATGCACATATTAAAGTAGAAACAAACCAAGTAGCATACTACCATTTTGAGCAAGATTGTTTATACAACTGTGAATATCCCAAGCTTCCATTAAGTAATATACAAACTAGTATGATATAGTAATGGCCTCTAGGGCATATACACTAACAATAACGGGTCGAGAAGCTACAGATAACACTTACCGGTAAATCTCTAAATCAGCCCTGGCCAGGGACTTCCCTGTTATGGCCAATCGAGTATAGCGCAACATCAACCCCCAATACCGGGAGAGATGAAACCCCTCCTATCGCTCATTGCCTCCATGTGACTCGGGACTATTCCCAAAAACCACCGTTTTTCACGTCCTCTTGAACGTGGTAAGGTGGAAATCAAAGCACAGTGGGAATCACACAAGACTCTATGACGATCTTGGGTTTACAGACAAACCTGTACCAGTGTCACCAGAGAACTGCCATCTGACGTGAGGTATAATACCATCTGGAAGTTCTCGGTGAGTCCGTCCAGTGTACTCAGTCTCCACTGAGCACCCGTATACCATCTCTGATGTCAAACACAAATGGATATGGGATCATCCATCGCCCATCTCATGAGTCGAGAAGCGTATACGCTAGTCTACTCTGGTATATCGATACCCCGTCTCGATACACTCACGACTAGGAACATTAAAGGATGAACTTATGGACTACCATGGCCTCACTAGTATGATCTGCATCACAATTCTAGTAGTCAAGTACACATCCTAAGGGCTTTACCAGCATGTAACCATTAGACAGTATTAAGAGACAAGCATACATGTTAAGATAAAGAGCAACCAGATAGCATACTATCATGTCGAGTAAGAAAGTCCTCTATATATATGTCCAAGCATCCAATATAATATACATCATATGTACAATACTCCAAGCTCCAAGCTTTTCTTTATCTAGGATGAAGATGAAGCCAACACTCTAATCTAGTGGGCTAAACTAAAGTAGAATGGTTATGTGGGTTGTATGCTCACTTAAAAACCTTTCCTTTTTGAGTTCCTCACTCACTATAAAAACCAAGAGAGCAATAGAGAGAGGAAGAAGAAGATGGTAATGGAAAAAGCTCAAGAGATAATGTGATGAGTTAAAAATGAGAAGGAAAATAATAACAAGAGCCACTCCATAAGCCATTACTAGCTAGTTTGCACAAAGTTAAAATATCGATCAACCAATTTTTCCGAATCATAGTTCCGTTTCGATGTGCTTGCTGTCGATTTTGAAACTTGTTCAATAAATCTTCATAGGGTCTTAAAAATACATGCAGGCATTTATAGGGCACCAGAAGAAATTTCAGCACTTGAACCCTTAAACGTGCCACACAACCACGGCAATACATGCCCATTGGCCGCGGTTCCACGGCCGTTTCGTGGTATCTTTGTGCGAAATTTCATCTGGCACCCTATTTAATAGAAATATGATTTTTGTGATATTTGGTTTTGGCCCAGATTTGTTTGAGTACTGGATTGCATTTGGGGCCAATATGGAAAAGTTTACTCGATCGAAATTTTAAGTTCGTGTTTATCAGTGCATGTGAATAAATTTGCGAGCATGAATATCATTAAGCGGTACAACCCGACTAGTTGCTATATGTTCGACTAGACGGGTTTGCGATCGTGATATTCACGTTGATGTTATGTATTATGCTGATATTATGATTGGATTGTCATGGTGGATAGCCTATTGTGTAATGGTAGTAGTACATTTCAGATTCATTTGTATATTTATTATTGCGGGGCGAGCGTCCGACATGTGTACTGCCGTTTCCGCCAGTTTGTATATTCTTTTATTAGGGCACGACCAGGTTGAGGCCGATGTTGCCATTGTATATATATTTTTCTTTTCTGTACTAGGATTTCCCCGCGGTGGAGTGCACGAATAGCCGGATTCTAGAGGGCAACAGACCCGCATCTCATAGTGTTGAGATGGATCGGGCCTTACTCTAAAATTGGCGAGCTATTCGCCGCACTCATAGGGGGTATAGGATGACCCATGGAGCGGTGCCCATGTTACCGGATTCCGTGAAGTGTTGGGTGGCCCATTCACATTGTTGATTGGGATTGCCTCACTTCTGGGATTGGCGGATAACTTGCCGCCCTTGTAGAGGTCCAGGTTTTCATTACACAGGCTATCCACACGACAAGGAACGTCGGGTTTCATTTGTGGCTCAAAGGAAACCCGAAGCTCTAAGATTATCCACCATTCTGTGTTGCTTGTTGATATTTTGTGATGTTGGTTATATCATGCCTGGAATGAATGTTATATATATATATATTTATATATACTAGTAGATGTTGTATATGTTTTGCATCCGTGCTAGTCCAGCCCCCACTCTACCGTTAGTTAAGTAACCTAACAGTGCATGACGGAGCCCCGTAGCGAATACGGATGGCATATACATACATTATATTTTCGTTACTTATTCTGGTGTGATATGGATTAATTAATGAGACTGCACTAATTCTGATTAATGCATGATAACAAACTTATATGATGTGTTTGGAACCAAAACTTGAAAAATTGTTATTACAAATGTTTCCTTTTGCTTTGCACAGCGGTATTCGGTTATGAATATTCAGCACCTCATTCGACGAGGTAAAAGCCGAGATCCCTTCACAGAGTGTGACCTCTTAGGCAAAAGTTTGCGTCGGTGTAATAAATTCACTATAGTCGATTTTTTTGCTTTGCATCGTGGTATTCAGTTAGGAATATCCTGCACTTCATTCGATGAGGAAAGTGCCGAGATCCCTTCACAGGGAGTGACCTCTTTAGCAAAAGTTTGCGATACTATATATTTGTAAAACCACTCGGTTCCTTCAATGATATCAAGTTCATTACGTTAAAGGATTTTCGCCAAAAATCAGTCGTAGCCCTCCGTCGTTTTGAATAAGTAGTACATAGTATTCATGCGGTGTTTGTTGGCTAAAGTCAAGGCATCGTAAATGGTAACTGTGTGTTGCTTATCCGTAGCATTGGTAAATGCATTGGTTTAGGACGGTCGTACCACTTTTTTTGCCAAAGTCAAGGGTGTATGCGGGCGGGTCTAAATCAATCAGGATAATGACGGGTAGAACTTGACTTGCGTGTTTTGATTTGTTGGCCAAAGTCAAGGTCATAAGTGCTTGGGGCAAAAACCATATCAGGAGTTTCAAACATACAGGAAATTTGCCATGCATGTGCATACCTTCTGGAGTGTGGTGACTTGAGTGGCTTCCATCAAGTTATCGTACGATGATAGTTGGATCCCGATTCCTACTGATGAGTAGGTGTTACTTCTCGGGTGATTTTAGATGATCCCGACTAATTCTCCTTTTAGGGTTTGAAGGAGAATTCGAGAAAATAGTGGGAGCCATACTAATTAGATAAAGTGATTAACTAATCTAATCTAAATTAGAGTGCATGCTAAATGTTTCTTTTCTCTCCCTCTTTGGCAGCAATCATGACCTGACCCTAAACTAAAACTCATAAACCAAGTTAACCGAACCTTCTTAAAACACTTTAGCTTTTGAATTGTCATTTAGTCGCATATATCATTACCACTCCTATATCCCCTTTGCATTTCTCCAGAACACCTTGTATCACTATGAAGATCCACATTTCTTGGATATTCCATCGTATAGTTACATACGAACTCGAAGGAACTCGTTCCAATTCAAGGATGGATTGGATTATTCAGTTGTTTTTTCCCTTTACCTTCTCTCAGGTTGCAAGAGCTCCTGGTATAAGGAGAGTACACCTATTACGCCTATTGGATAGTCTTCTTCCAAACCTTAGGCTGGTACCGAAAGGTAGGGAAGGAAGAAAACCAATTAGCCTGAGTGTGTTGTACAGAAGGTAATAAGTAAAGACATATAAAGGGATTAGGATAAGGGTAAAGGAAATTGCGACTGCTGTCATTCACGACAAAACCGTGTATACCCCTGCCACTCCTACATCCCCTTTGCATTTCTCCAGAACACCCCGTATCACTACGAAAATCCACATTTATTGGATATGTCATCGTATAGTTACATACGAACTCGAAGGAACTTGTTCTAGTTTGAGGATGGACTCTGGTTCTGGAGAAATTGAATAGGATTATTCGATTGTCTTTTCTCTTTACCTTCTCTCAGGTTGCGAGAGCTCCTAGTATTAGGAGAGTACACCTATTGTGCTTATTGGATAGTCTTCTTCCAAATCTTAGGCTGGTGCCGAAAGGTAGGGAAGGAAGAAAACCAATTAGCCTAAGTATGGTGTACAGAAAGTAATAAGTAAAGACATATAAATGGATTGGAGTGGGGGTAAGGAAGTATACGGTTACTGTCATGAATCTGGATAGTGAAAGAGGCCTTATTAGGAATACCCGACTACCCCTACGAAACATTTTTATGTTTCAATTTTACTGTGCGGTGTTAATTGAAAACTGTTTTCCCAATTAGATTCTGACTCTAGGGTATGTATTTACCAGATTTGATTCTCACATCTGTATGGCGTTACAGATGCTGAGTGGGAGTAAGATATTAGGAATTGGATGAGTAGATCCTCTATATATCGGAATTCTTTGTAATTGGTGATATTTGAGAAAATCACCTGGGTTTTGCCTGATGGTAAATATTTGGTTTTGAATATCCGTCGTTATGCACCAATTTCATACCGATATATCTGTACGTTTATTTTATAAAATGAGATATAACTTTTTGAAATTATATCAATGACATTTACCTATATCAGTTGATGATTAGGTAAAGTGCATTCAACAACGGTGTAATTCTTCTTAACCATATCACAGTTTTCAACCTACGACGCACATGGTTTGAGTTATTAAACTCAGAGGACTTATACAAAGTATTGTATGTTGTCTGATGACCGTTACGATAAAGGGATTGGTACTCGTACTATATTCTGTTTACTTATGACTTCTCTAGTTCTAGACAAGTATTTCATTGAAATACAAGGTCTAGATTTTGAGAAGATATAGGTATAAGAATAAAGTAGAGAACCATATGTTGCATGTATCAGTATTCTTCAAGGTGGTCGAAGATGTAAATACTTGTGTTTGGTATTCCGTTGTAAATAATAGTTTTGAGAACTTGCTTTTCTTTCAGGTTACTCATACGTGGGTGCATTCCTTGATGAGTAATGTTGGTTGGCCTCCTTCCATTTGGTTGATATGCACTGGAAACAGCTGTATGATTTTTTAATCTGGTTCAAATTAAATCAGTGCCTCTATTTCCATATACTGGATATAGAATGGATTCATATCTTAACGATGTTAAGGTATATGGACTTTTTCGGTTGATGATTAAAACCAGAATCTGGACAAACTCAAGGCACGTTTCTGTAATGGCAGTTTGTGGGTTATCCCTGGCTTTGACAAGGATTAACTTTTTACCATTTGGAAGATCAATAGTTATATTGTTCTTGACTCGCCACATTTTCAGTAAAATGAATTCTTTTCAGAAAACATTAGTGGGAGTATGGTAGAGCTCGAAGTGATTCCAGAACCACAAACGATTACTGAAAATTTAATAGAACCTGAGGATTCAATTGGTTTTGATAATCTATCAGCCACTCCGCAGATTTGGTGGGTAACCTCAGGCACCCGAGAGGTACTTCAGTCTCCTCAAAGACGGTGACAGAGAGGTTTTTGATTATCCAAACTTGCCACTACTGTTGTTCTAGACTATGAGATCTGACAGGAGGATGAGTATAACGTCGTTCTAAATTAGCTTTAGAAGTGCACATGTACATGACTCTGCCAGAGGGTTGTTGTAATCAGTGGGAGCAACGGAAGCGTAGTAGGCAAGTTGCTTATGTCTATTTATAGACTAAAACAAGTATAGTGGAGATAGATCGTCTAGTTTTGATGTGATAGTCATAGAGTTTGATTTCATCATAACGACAGATGAACCTGGTAAAAAGGTAGTAGGGAGTGATGTCCTGGTATCTGGATGATATACTCTTAATAGGAAGTGATATTCCTATACTACGATCGGTTATACTGTGGTTGTCACAAGGTGTTTCTCTGTTAGTTATGTATATGCCTTAGAGGCCTTTATTGTACATATGATGTATATTATAGTGGATGCTTGGATATATATATATATAGGACTTTCTTACTTGATATGATAGTATGATATCTGATTGCACTTTGTCTTAACATGTTGACTTGTATTGTGTTACTGGCTCGCTCTCACATGTTGATAAAGCCCTTAAGATGTGTACTTGACTACTAGGACTATGATGGAGATCATACTAGTGGGGCCAAGGGTAATCTACAAGTACATCTTATAATTGTTCCTAGTCGAGTGTATCGAGACAGGGCATCGATACTCCAGAGTAGACTAGCGTATACGCATCTTGACCTATATGATGGGCGATGGATGATCCCACATCCATTGGTGTTTGACATCAAAGATGGTATACGGGTGCTCAGTGGAGACTGGGTACACTGAACGGACTCGCCGAGAACTCCTAGTTGGTATTATACCTATCGTCAGATAGCAGTTCTCTGGTGACACTGGTACAGGTTAGTCTGTAGACCCGAGATCGTCATAGGGTCTTCTGTGATTCCTACTGTGCTTTGATTTCCACCTTACCATGTTCATGAGAATGTGCAAAATGGTGGCTTTTAGGTACAGCCCCGAATCACATGGAGGCAATGAGCGATAGGAGGGGTTTCGTCTCTCCCGGTATAGGGGCTGATGTTGCGCTGTGTTCGATTAGCCATAACTGGAAGTCTCTGGCCAGGGCTGATATGGAGATCTACTGGTAAGTGTTATCAGTAGTTTCTCGACCCATTATGTGCCTCACATCGACACGACTTATCGGTTACTGGGGTCTGACGTTAACCACCCATAGACTGGATATGTGACATATCAGACGAAGAGATCGGACTGTATGGTAGTGTTACTGATTGGATTCACAGGAGTATGTACATGCTTGCTTGTTGATCTTCTGATCGCTCAATACCCGGGTGGCCGTTACGTTTAGCTGACCGCTTGCGGCTTGTGGGTGTTTGATATGATCATCACTTACTGCCGGCGTATCGACGAGTCTTTAGAGTCCTACACAGAGGTTTCCTGGCTCAGGTGAAACGGAGTAGGAGCACATATATGATATATGAAGGACCGAGAATAATACGTGTATGTGATACCGTATTCTATTCTCGCGATATGTGATATCGGCCGGTTATATGTGATATAGCCGGGTTATCGGATCAAGTGTTGATTCGATAAAATGATACATATTATATTAGTCGGTTATATGTAATATAGCCGGATTATTAAATCAAGTATTCATTTAATGATTTAATGTATAATTATATATTTGATATATTAAATTACATTAACTAATATATGCTCACTGATTGAAGTGATTAAGTGTGTTTTTGTTGTTAACCGCAATCAGAACGGTGTCGCGCGTAGCTAGACCGAGGTGAGTACGGGTCATCCTCTGGGAAACGTGGAACCTTTTATTTTTACTTTAGATGTGTTGAGAAAGGGAGGAGGAATAAAGAATTTTGTGAAAAGATTCTAGATCTACTTTAAACAAGAATGTAAAATATAGATTTAGATTATTTTAGAGATTTAAATAATATAATAATAGGGCTTGTAGGGTTCGTTAGGATTTAGTAGTTATGGACGATTAATTAAAGTTACCCTTTTTATCCATTAATAGATTTAGAACTAGAACGACGGTGATGCGTGTAGATTAGGGTTTCTGGAGGGAAAAGGAATCCCACTCTTAACCCTTATCTCGACACGGACCTCCGTTCATATCTAGCCTTTACCAAAACAATCATTAATCTAATCTCTAATCGCGGTCGGAACTAGCAAAGAATTGCTAGCGCGCCCGATTAGGATGTTAATGATTCTTTTGATAAAGTTCCTAAACTTTATAGGACTTAAAAAAGGTTTAATTATTTTCATCGTTCATTAGCCTACCCTAATCCTACGAACCCTAACAAGCGGAGAATTACTCGCGCATGTTGGGAGAAGAAGATGAAAAGAAAGAGAGGGAGAACATAATGTAAAAAAAACAAACAATTAAATAAAAAACTACCTTATTAATCAACTCCTTCAAGCTACACTTTTAATCCATAGAAAATGATTACAAAACTTGATTTGTTTCTCGATCTTTCCTAAGGAGGTAGTCGAACAGTCGATGATCAGCCTGGATGCGTGAGCGTCGGGAACTTCGTGATCTCTTCGGCTTGATAGCTTTTCCAAGAGGCCCTCGGTGCCTTTATATAGTGCAAACCCAGAATATTATTGTTGAAAAGTTGGTAAAATTTATCAGTCATCAATCTCCCAAAATATTGCATTCTCTCTCCCCTAAATTGCGGCGGATCCGCGGCCCAAGGGTGGGTTTGGCCGCGGATCCGCGCTCAATGGTTGAGATCTCTTTGTCGTTTTTCTTGGGCTCTCTGATGGTGACATTTGGTAATCCTAGGCACCTTCATATTTCAGAAATCTTCTCTCGGTTGCTTCCAGACTTGGTCTCCAAGTTTGCTTCTTAATTTGGCAAGATTTCTTTAACAACTTGATTTGCTTGATTCTAGCCTTGAAAAATTCTGCACAATTTGGAAATATTCTACACAACAACTCAAATAAGATTTTAGTAGACTTTGTTCTACTAGGATTAGGTCAATGACTTTATTTGCATACATTTTCCTACCAAATGATAATTAAAATATATTAACACATGGAAAATAATGTTTTTACACATAAACCCTCATATGTATAATATATTATAATAAAGTCCTTTTTTAATATAAAAATGGTAGGAAAAATGTACTACAAATGTGCAGTTTTATCGACTGAACAAATACCCCCAAACTTATCTTTGATCGTCCCGAGCAAACTAGTTTATTTAAGAGGAGAAAAAGAAAGGAGAAAACTAAGCACACTTTCGTAGGCAGACACGATTGCACTGAGCACGTGCAACAAGCCGTTAAACCTCTAGGTGTCCCTAGTAGGAGGAGTGTTGTCTCCTGAGGGTTTTCAGCGGATTACACCCACAAAATCCAATAACAAAAGAGAGATGGTGAAATTTACATATAAAGATAAGAACCATAAAAGAAATACTTTGAAAAGAAGAGTTTCCAACTATGCTAGCTTTTCAGTTGTCATGAGCCCTATCTTAATAGTCATGAAAAAATGTTAGAAATCACATTATCCCTCAATAAAACATCGTCTTTATTCTTCATTCCTACCTTTCTTCCAAACATTGATCATATAACCCCACGTGTGTGAAATGGACATCCTTACACTCGGAGAATTCAATTCAAGCTATCATACTCTTGTCCATCTACCTTAGTACTTTTTAATTTAATGAATATTAAAGATTTGCTCACACATTTTCATGCGACCGTTAATACTTCTTGAGGTACTAACCAACCGATTACTCATGTGCTTGCTAATTAGGTGATAATATTTTCCTCGTCTTGCACCACCTAAGGCTTAGCAGTGACTCCCAGACCAGTTGGCCTTAGGTCACTAGGTGAAGAGGCACCCTCGCTATATTTTTTTATTGCTGCCTTGGCGATAACAAAACCAGTGTTCATTTTTTTTTCTTTTTCTTTTCACCATTTTTATATTTTCTTCATTTTTTTCATTTCCTTCATACTTTGGCTTTTAGACAAGAGCATTTCAAGGTATCTTCTACTATCCCGAGTTTCAAGACGTGTGTAAGTGCATATAGTAGGGTATCAACATTCAAATGTTTGGCTTCCAGAATAGAAACTATTTTTCAGACTTATTTCTATCCTCAGATTAGTGACTTCCTTCATTTTACTAACCCTTGGGACAACAGCTCATAACTACTTATTACTAGTTCGTGTAAGAAAACTTCTAATTTTCTTGGTTTTCTTAAACTATTCCAATCTTTTGGATGTAATTTTTCACTTTCTATTCTTTTGTTATAAAAATTTTAATGCCCGGTGTCAAAGATAATTTAGTGAATACAAACCTCCCCCCCAAACCTGTTTTCAGCAGTGTCCTCACTGATGTAGCCTTTTGAGAACATGGACCTGTATACTAAGGGAGAGATACAAGGGGTAAAATAATAGTGAAATAAAAAATTCCCCCAAACTTATTCTTTGACACGCACAGATATTCAATCAAATCATTTTTTTACTCACCTCCATTCTTAAAATGTGAAAAAGTTATCAAAACATGGAGGTGAGGCGGAGGAATTTTAGTTTTGATAAAGCGGCTCCTGTAAAAACAGGAGCTCCTCCGCGGGGTCAACAGAAAAATACGGTTTTAATCTATGCCCATTCACTTTAAAAATCGAACCGTTTTTCAAATTTTCGACTTCAACCGCCCTGTGCGGGTGTACATACCGCACCACAAAAGGTCCTTTCCAACGAGATTTAAGCTTATCCGGATGAAGATGGAGACGGGAATCGTAAAGAAGGACTTGTTGCCCCGATGTGAAGGTTTTTCTAGAAAGATTTTTATCGTGGAACACTTTAGTCCTGTTCTTTACTATCACCGCATTATCGTAAGCTTCATCGCGGAGTTCGCTTAGCTCATTCAATTGCAGCTTCCGATAGCTGCCTGCATGCTCAAGATCAAAATTAAGCTCTTTAATAGCCCACATTGCCTTATGTTCAATCTCGACAGGGAGGTGGCATGCCTTCCCAAACACAAGACGGTATGGAGACATACCAAGATCGGTCTTATAAGCGGTGCGGAATGCCCAAAGAGCATCCGTCAATTTGGTTGACCAATCCTTACGGTTTTTGGAAACCGTCTTCTCCAATATCTGTTTGATCTGCCTATTTGAGATCTCAGCCTGCCCGCTTGTTTGGGGGTGATAGGGCGTAGAAAGCTTGTGAGTGATTGAATATTTCCGCATCAAGGCCTCAAAAGACCTATTGCAGAAATGTGTCCCGTTGTCGCTAATGATAGCGCGAGGGTGTCCGAATCGCGAGAAGATGTTTTCTTTAAGGAACTTAATGACAACTTTGTTGTCATTAGTGCGACACGGTATAGCTTCCACCCACTTCGAGACATAATCAACCGCTAACAAGATATATAGATTCCCAAAGGAGTTGGGAAAAGGGCCCATAAAATCAATACCCCAAACATCAAATATTTCCACAACCAATATAGGTTGGAGCGGCATCTCGTTCCTTCGTGAAATCCGACCCAAATGCTGACATCGCGGACAAGTTTTGCAATGTTCAAATGCATCTTTAAATAATGTTGGCCAATAAAAGCCACATTGCAAAACTTTCTCCGCCGTTTTTCGAGGTCCAAAGTGACCGCCGCATGCCTGATCATGACAAAATGATAACACGCTCTTGAATTCATCGTTAGGGACACACCTGCGAATGATTTGATCGGAACAATACTTGAATAGATATGGTTCATCCCAGTAAAAATATTTTACTTGGGATAAAAATCGAAGTTTGTCTTGTTTCGACCAATCACTAGGTATAAGTCCCGTCGCAAGATAGTTCACGATATCCACAAACCAAGGTTCGTAGGATACATTCAAGAGCTGTTCGTCGGGAAATGAATCATTTATCGGCACAGTCACAGTTGGCGAAGAAGTGATGCGTGAAAGATGGTCGGCTACAACGTTTTCACATCCACTCTTGTCTTTGATGACAAGATCAAATTCTTGTAACAATAGGATCCAACGTATTAGCCTGGCCTTCGCATCCTTCTTCGATAAAAGATGTCGTAGGGCGGAATGATCTGTGTAAACCACAATAGGCGAGCCAATCAAGTAGGGCCTGAATTTCTCTAATGCAAATACAACTGCCAAGAGTTCTTTCTCGGTAGTTGTGTAATTTATTTGTGCATCATTCAAGGTCCTACTTGCATAGTAAATTACATGTGGCATCTTATCAATGCGCTGTCCTAAGACCGCACCAATAGCAAAATCTGATGTATCACACATAAGCTCGAACGGGTAGTTCCAATCCGGAGATGATAAAACGGGGGCTGTAGTGAGTGATTCTTTAAGCGATTCAAAAGCAGCCCCACAATCCGAATCGAAGTGAAAAGTAGTGTCCTTGGCCAATAGAAGGGTTAAGGGTCTAGCAATTTTGCTAAAGTCCTTAATAAATCTCCTATAAAATCCTGCATGACCAAGGAAGGATCGTATATCTTTGACGCAATTGGCACGAGGGAGGTTTTGAATGACATCTATTTTAGCTCTGTCAACCTTAATGCCTTTATGTGAAATTATATGTCCAAGTACAATACCTTCTTGGACCATAAAATGGCATTTTCTCCAATTCAAAGTCAAATTCTTATCCTTACAGCGGGTAAGAACAGCGTCAAGATTACGAAGGCAGTCCTCAAAGGAGTCCCCAAAAATGGAGAAATCGTCCATAAAAATTTCCAGAAAATCTTCCACCATATCTGAAAATATCCCTATCATGCACCGCTGAAATGTAGCGGGAGCGTTGCATAACCCAAAGGGCATGCATCTATAAGCAAAAGTTCCGAAAGGACAAGTAAAAGTGGTTTTATCTTGATCCTTTTCGGCGATGGGGACCTGGTTATAACCAGAGTATCCGTCCAAGAAACAGTAGTATTCGTGTAACGCTAATCGTTCTAACATCTGGTCAATGAAAGGTAGAGGGAAGTGATCTTTCCTCGTCGCGGCATTGAGTTTCCTGTAATCGATACATACGCGCCACCCAGTTTGGGTGCGTGTTTGGATTAACTCATTAGCCTCATTAGTGATGACCGTGATGCCAGACTTTTTAGGGACCACATGAATTGGACTTACCCATTGGCTATCAGATATGGGGTAAATTATTCCACTATCAAGGCACTTGACGATTTCTTTCTTTACCACCTCCTTCATAACGGGATTTAACCGTCTTTGTGGGTCTCGGGTTGGTTTGGCTTCATCCATCAGATGTATGTAATGTTCAACAATTAAGGGACTAATCCCTTTGATGCCAGCCATAGTCCAACCAAATGCTTCCCGATTCGATCTCAACACTGCCAAAAGTGCATTCTCTTGCTCTAAGGCTAGAGAAGCGGAAATAATCACTGGCAAAGTCTCATTCTCTCCTAAATATGCATATTTAAGATGAGAAGGTAGCGGTTTGAGATCAAGAATTGGCGGAGAGACAATAGAAGGTGGGGTAAGCGAATGATATTCGGACTCCCGAAGAGGTTCAAAACTTGCATAAGACATTGACTCGGAAAGTGCTGCTGACTTTTGCAACGAGTCAACGGGTTCAATCTCAAGGTCGGACTCATTGAACATATCCTCACTGTAAAGTGGTGCAAGATCGAACGATGTCTCATTAGTGTTGTCGAGAACATCAAAGCAAAGTTCCTCATCCATGCAGCTTTCGGGAGCTATCTCGTGGATGGAACAAACATCCAGCAATTGAGCAGAAGGTTCTGATGGCTGACTTCCTAGCTTGTAAATATTAAGCTCAATTGTCATTTTCCCGAAGGATAAGTTCATAGAACCGTTACGACAATTAATCACAGCGTTAGAAGTTGCTAGAAAGGGTCGACCAAGTATCACCGGGATTTGATTGCGTGGGTTTGCCACAGGTTGTGTATCTAAAACAATAAAGTCCGCGGGAAATATGAATTCCCCGACTTTAATTAACACATCCTCTAGTTCGCCCCGAGGTTTGGTGATAGATCGGTCAGTCATTTGGAGAGTACAATGGGCGGGTTTTAACTCTCCAATTCCTAACTGCTCGTATACTGAATAAGGAAGCAAGTTGACGCTAGCGCCTAGATCGAGTAAAGCACGATTTATATTTTTACCCCCAATAGAGATAGAGATTGTAGGACAGCCGGGGTCCTTACGTTTCTTTGGTATTTGTTGGGTAAAAGCTGTGCTAACATTACTCGTCATGAAAACCTTTTTAGGCACTTGAGTTTTTCTCTTCCTAGTGCACAAGTCTTTAAGGATTCTTGCATAAGATGGGACTTGTTGAATAGCATCTAGGAGAGGAATATTCACGCTAACTTGCTTAAACATTTCCACAATCTTCTCCATTTGCGGGTTAGGTCGGTTGGCCCTTAATCGGTTTGGAAATGGAGCTCGATCAATAAGTTTTGGGTCCAACGTTTATGGAGAAGACTGTGGCGACGGATTCGATCCCAAAATTGGAGTGGGAATCGACTTAGATAGATTTGGTGAAATGTTTGAGCCTTGGGGAAAACGGAGAATAGGCTCGGATGAAGGTGGGAGACTAGACGAGTTAGGGGAAGAAGAAGAAGAAGGGGTATCAAATGTGTCAATATCATCAACTTGCTCACCCACTTGGTTGTTCAGCACTCTCCCCGATCTCAACGTAGTGACGGCATTCACATTATGACTTTGTGAATGGCCAGGATTCGGTAGGGGTTGAGATGGGAATTTCCCTTTCTCTCTCGCACTCATTGCGACGTTTAACTGTGCGATTTGGTTTTCTATTGATTTAATACTCTCACCATGGGAGGAGGAGTTTTTCGTTAGGGTATCAATAGAAGACCTTATCTCAGCCGAATTTTGCATGGATTGTTTCATGAACATATCTAAAGTTTATGCAAGTGAGTTGTCAATACCGGCCACTTGTGGTGTAGAAATGTTGGCCGGATTTTGGAAATTCTGTGACTGAAAGGAGGGCTGATTCTGTGGTTGTGGTTGCTGTGGAGGAGGTCTTTGATAATTACTTTGTTGGTTTTGATTCCAAGCAAAGTTAGGATGATTCCTCCATCCTTGATTGTATGTGGAAGAATAAGGGTCGTTTCTAGGTCGCTGCTGAAAAGCAGCATTAGCTTGAAACGATGCATTCATAGGACATTCTTCCGTTAAATGTGAAGGATCCGAACAGCAACCACAAACGGTCTTAGGAAGCGTGACCTGATTTAGGGAGAAAGATGAGAACTTGTTTTCAATAGCGTCGAGTTTCTTTTGTATCGCTGCCATTTCGGCTTTTACTGCGATGGAAACGTCGAGCTGGTGAATACCTCCCTTAGTTGAAAGTGGTCTTACGCTTTCCCACTGCAAAGTGCTTTCTGCGAGATCTTCCAGATATTTCCAAGCTTCACCATCATCTTTAGACATGAAATTGCATTGACACATTGTTTCAAGCATCTGCTTTGTCGCTGGATTAATGCCCTCATATATAATCCGACATAAATCCCATCTTTGTATTCCGTGATGGGGGCATTGGACAAGCAGATCTTTGAAACGTTCAAAGCACTTCCAAAATGGTTCATTGGGAAGCTGGGTGACCTGGTTAATCTCGCTCCTAACATGTGCAGTCTTATGATTTGGGTAAAACTTCTTAAGAAATGCTACGACGAATTCATCCCAATTAGTGATAGAGTGTGCGGCAGTATTATAAAGCCATTTTTCTGCCAAGTCGCACAATGTGAATGGGAGAAGACGTAAGCGCATAGCATCTAAAGTCAATTGTGAAATACCCATCATTGCGCATACGTTTTCGAATTTGGTGATGAAAACGTACGCGTCTTCCGACTCAAGCCCGTGAAATTTGGGCAGCAGATTGATGTAGTGGGGTTTAATTTCGAAATTATCCCCGTTAGGTGGTGGAAGAGATAGACAAGTAGGAAGAGGACCACGAATAGGATAGCATCTCTCTTGGAGAGAGATGCGCGGTGGATTCTGCGCACCTGCGGACGGTGGCAGCGTGGCATTATAATTAGATGGAGTGTCGTCCATCACGATCGATGTGGTGTGTGGTGGGGGAAAAGAAGATGAAGAAGTACCGACTTCGGTGTCGATAGAAGGAACGCGGACAAGACGGGCACTAGGATCCCGTGTCCAGCCGAGCATGCACTAAGCAGGTTTAGTGCAAGTGGCAGCGTGTGTGTGATTTAAAATTGGCTTGTTTTGAAAAATGTGGGACTCAAGACAAATCTCCCTAAGATGCACAAGCAACCCTAGAACTAAGGTCACCTAGGTCCAGTCTCTAGACCGCTCCTAGACTTCCAAAGGACAAGCCGCAGGATAAATCCTCTACCGCCTCCGTACTACCCTTGTAGCGAGGTAAGTGCCAGGTAAGTGGGAAGGAACCACCACAACAGTGGGCCTAATTAAAAACCACTAGCCTTTGACACACTTGCCTAGGCACTACAAAATTAATGTGGATAAACGATAGATTACCCACGACCTTCCTCTGTCCTTATTGAGCGCGACAGTCCTTAGAGTCTGGTCTAGATGTTTTTTAAATTAATGAAGGGTTGATCTATATGCTCGGTTTGTGATTTGTGGGGCTTAGGAAGGGTGATGAAATCCCCACCTAATCTTGATTTGGTCTTTGCCCCTTAAAATCCGTATTAAATATGCAAAACAAAACCAATAACAAAACTTTTGCAAAAAGATTTTTGAGCGGCGCAATTTTTGCAAAGAATCCTGCAGAAAATAGATTTTATTGGATTTGAGGAGAGAGAGAAGGAGTTAAGAAAGATACCAGAGAAGATTGAAGCCCTGATTCCTCTAGCCTGCCGCGCTTCCGCCGCCAAAGGTGCCTTTATGCCGCGGTTCCGCCGCGTGGTAGAGAGAACAGTTGATGAAAATTTTTCTGTGATCTCCTTTGCTCCTCTGGATCTCTAAAAATCTCTCTGTTTCCTGTTTTCCTCAATTCTGTGACTCCAGATCTCCTTGCAAAAATCCACGCACAAATCGTTAAATATGCAATTTGCAGTTTTGTTTTAATAATGATATGACTCGTCTAAGAATTCAACACAAATAGTAAAAATAAAGAAATTACGCACGTATCCCCGGCAACGGCGCCATTTGATTGAAGTGATTAAGTGTGTTTTTGTTGTTAACCGCAATCAGAACGGTGTCGCGCGTAGCTAGACCGAGGTGAGTACGGGTCGTCCTCTGGGAAACGTGGAACCTTTTATTTTTACTTTAGATGTGTTGAGAAAGGGAGGAGGAATAAAGAATTTTGTGAAAAGATTCTAGATCTATTTTAAACAAGAATGTAAAATATAGATCTAGATTATTTTAGAGATTTAAATAATATAATAATAGGGCTTGTAGGGTTCGTTAGGATTTAGTAGTTATGGACGATTAATTAAAGTTACCCTTTTTATCCATTAATAGATTTAGAACTAGAACGACGGTGATGCGTGTAGATTAGGGTTTCTGGAGGGAAAAGGAATCCCACTCTTAACCCTTATCTCGACACGGACCTCCGTTCATATCTAGCCTTTACCAAAACAATCATTAATCTAATCTCTAATCGCGGTCGGAACTAGCAAAGAATTGCTAGCGCGCCCGATTAGGATGTTAATGATTCTTTTGATAAAGTTCCTAAACTTTATAGGACTTAAAAAGGGTTTAATTATTTTCATCGTTCATTAGCCTACCCTAATCCTACGAACCCTAACAAGCGGAGAATTACTCACGCATGTTGGGAGAAGAAGATGAAAAGAAAGAGAGGGAGAACATAATGTAAAAAAAACAAACAATTAAATAAAAAACTACCTTTATTAATCAACTCCTTCAAGCTACACTTTTAATCCATAGAAAATGATTACAAAACTTGATTTGCTTCTCGATCTTTCCTAAGGAGGTAGTCGAACAGTCGATGATCAGCCTGGATGCGTGAGCGTCGGGAACTTCGTGATCTCTTCGGCTTGATAGCTTTTCCAAGAGGCCCTCGGTGCCTTTATATAGTGCAAACCCAGAATATTATTGTTGAAAAGTTGGTAAAATTTATCAGTCATCAATCTCCCAAAATCTTGCATTCTCTCCCCCCTAAATTGCGGCGGATCCGCGGCCCAAGGGTGGGTTTGGCCGCGGATCCGCGCTCAATGGTTGAGATCTCTTTGTCGTTTTTCTTGGGCTCTCTGATGGTGACATTTGGCAATCCTAGGCACCTTCATATTTCAGAAATCTTCTCTCGGTTGCTTCCAGACTTGGTCTCCAAGTTTGCTTCTTAATTTGGCAAGATTTCTTCAACAACTTGATTTGCTTGATTCTAGCCTTGAAAAATTCTGCACAACTTGGAAATATTCTACACAACAACTCAAATAAGATTTTAGTAGACTTTGTTCTACTAGGATTAGGTCAATGACTTTATTTGCATACATTTTCCTACCAAATGATAATTAAAATATATTAACACATGGAAAATAATGTTTTTACACATAAACCCTCATATGTATAATATATTATAATAAAGTCCTTTTTTAATATAAAAATGGTAGGAAAAATGTACTACAAATGTGCAGTTTTATCGACTGAACACTCACTTAAGTATTTATTTTTCTCACTTATACATTTATCATATATGTGATATATGTTTATTGTATAGTTTTTTTTTGTTCACAAAATATATATGTGATATATATTATTTTGTCATGCTAGGTTACACATGCAACATGTATGTATTAGACTTATACCATGCTAGGGTTTATGTTATGGTTTATATTTATTTCAAGCAAATTCAAAATTGTGGATATTTTGTCATGGTTCAAAGCTTGTAGAAACTTGTAGGTTCATTGACTTGGTCCACTCTTTTGTCTAGCTTAAGATATTTATCAACCCAACCTTAACTCATAGCTATGGTTTAGTCTCTACAATGGTTAGTGCATGACATACACTCACCATGGTTGCATTTCTAACCTCACTCAATTATTCATTCATCACTTGATCATCTTCTTCTTCATCTCATTCTAGCTCTCTTGCTTGTGATGAATTGATGAAATATTGTGAGAAAATAAAATTTAAAGTGAGCAAAATTCCTACTTCATCATCCTCTTCTATACTAGCCATATAGTTTTGTGTGTTAGCTTCACTAATTCCATATTATTGAAGAGATAGCTTGAGTTTGTGTTTCCTCAAAGTAGATAATCATAGACTATGAAGACTTCTAGCTAGCATGCATCATACACCATGTGGAGTCTCTCAAGAGTTCGGGAGCTCGATGATCGCAGCGAAGGGACCACTACAAGGAGCTATAGAAGTGAAGGAATGGACTACAAAGGTTGTAATCTCTAATCACTTAGAAATAAAGTTGTTATGATTCCGCATGATTCTCTAGTTAAAGATCTAGGTTAGGGTTCTTTTAGCATGTCAAAATTTTAATTTGGCATGGACGATGCCACCCGAAACCTTATGTTCCCCTCCAAACGACGCGGCGGACGTCTTGCCTGAATTTCGGGGCAGATGCTAATTGGTGCTATCCGTCCACCTCTCCGAAAATGCTAAGTTAATTTATGGCACCATGTATCGAAGGTTTAAACGGATGCGGCCGATGTAGCAGACTTCGTCAGATTCCCCCTCGTTTGAGGGGTTTTTGATTGTGGAGATGCTCTTCCCTGCAGGCGCAAGCCCCTGCAGTTAATTACGCTACCGCATCGCGGTAACAACTTTCTCCTTCTCCATATGGTCATTTCGTATCATGAGTGTTTGTTTTGTGTTCGGTTGCCTGTGGATTGTATACGGAGACTAAGTTATGTTGTCGCCCATAGGACGTGGATTAGTCCAAATACGTATCTTTCTTAGATTTGGATTTGGGGGTGTGTGTTTAAGGATACGTTAGCCTTATTTGAGGCTAAGATCAACTTAAACGTTTGTTAAGGACACGTTAGTCTAATTTTAGACTAAGATCAACTTAACGGGATCGTTTTGATCCGACAAGAGAGCAATTGCGCTCTATTGTTTAGTTTAATGATATTGCGGTCGATAATTAGTTTAAGGACATTACGGTCCATTGGTAGTTTAAGGACATCTCGGTCCAATGTTAGTTTTAAAACATCACGGTCGAGGTTAAGGACATCATAGTTCATGAGTTTAAGGACCTCACAGTCCGATATTAGTTTTAAGACATCACGGTCGAGATTAAGGATGTCATAGTCTGTGGATTTAAGGACTCCACAGTCCGATATTAGTTTTAAGACATCATGGTCGAGGTTAAGGACATCATAGTCCATGAGTTTAAGGACCTTACAGTCCGTAAAATGTGTGGTTGTCGGGACCCGTCACCTCTTTGAAGACGTTGAGGAATTACAACGACAAATATCAAAGGAGTGAAGAGATGTACCCTTGAACCGGGGTGATTTGGTCGAAAGAGCAGATGTGCTCATTTCAAAATAAATTGAGGACTTATGGCCAGAATTGGGCTAAGTCCAATTAAAATGTTTTAACATTTTAGTTTTGTTCTGCCTATTAAGCCTTTACTTGGGCTCGGCCCTTTTTAATAATGCTGAGCATTGAGCTCTGTCATTTTGTCTTGATATTAAATGCATAGCATTTATTAGGAACAAAGTGGTGTTTTGACAATGCGCCACGTGGCGCGTCAGGCGCTTTGCGCCGATTAAAGAGCGCATTGCGCTAGCGCACATGAGGGTGACACGTATCGCGCTTAGCGCTAAGCGTGAGTTTGTTAGTGCACTGCGCTTTTAATTCATGAGCGCGCTGAGCTGGTTCGTGGGTGCGCCAATGAATGACACGTGGCACGCTTGGCGCTGAGCGCCAACCCAAGAGCATAGTGCTCTATTTTCAGGAGCGCAAAGCGCAGATCGTGTCTGTGGTTGACACGTGGCAGGTTTTGGCGCTGTGCGCTGGTCCAATAAGCGCAAGGGCGCAGTTCAAGAGTGCAAAGCACTTTCCAGTAGCGCAAAGCGCATCAGATCAAATTTAAGATTAAAGAACAAGTTTTTTGTTCTTCAAAGGAGGCCTTGCCTCAAGATCCAAGAACCAAAGTTCTTGTTCTTATCAAAAGGCTCCGCCTTTATAGATCAAGAGATCTGTGAATAAAATAAAGTACTTCTTTATTTTAAGGATTGGATCTTTTAATCCTTTATGTTTAATCAAAGATCTTGGTCTTTTTTCATAGATCTAAGATCTTTTTTTAGAAGAGGATTCTTCTTTTTATGAGATGTTTTCATCTCTATTGTTCGAGAATTAATCGTTTTTACCTTTAAAGATGAAGAAAATGATCTTTTTTCTTCAAAGGCTTGCCATTCTTTCTTTTTGAGTTCTTCTCAAAGTTTACATAGGGTTTTTTCTATATGAGACTTGAAGTCTTGGGGCCTTTATATAGGGCCAATTAATTTGTTAAATTAGTTGAAATGATCTTTCTCTGATTGATTTGGGGATATTTCCCCACTGTTGGATCTTTGATCCTAGGGCTTCTATTTTACAGAAGGCAATCTTCTTGTTTTCAACAAGATTGGGAAGATCTTTTCAGAACAGAATTTTAATTCTGATCAATTAATAATTTATTATTATTAGATTTTTTGATCTAACGGTGGGGAATTCTTTTAATTCCAGCGCTGGTGCACTTGGCGCTAGCGCACCTACATTTGACACGTGGTGTACAGCGCAGAGCGGAGCGCAACTGCGCTAGCGCACCCGTGCTTGACACGTGGCGCGCAGCGCAGAGCGCAGCGCAACTGCGCTAGCGCACCCGTGCTTGACACGTGGCGCGCAGCGCAGAGCGCTGGATCTGAAGCGTTGCTTCAACTTTTAAAATTTGAATTTTGAAATAGAGCTTTGCTCTGATTGGGGGTGCGCTGTCTAGGACGCAGCGCTCCTGGCGCTGGCGTGTCTGCTTTTGACACGTGGCGCGCAGCGCGCAGTGCACGGGATCTGAAGCGTTACTTCAATTTTTGAATTTTGAAATTCAAAACAGAGTTTTGCTCTGATTGGGGGAAACAAATGCCCCCCACCGTTGCGCTCACGTGGCGCACACGTGAGTGCAGCGGTGGCAACATCTGAGCCCTTAGATCAACTCAGAAGTTGAGGAGGCGGTTCAGCGCCTATAAATAGGACCCTTGGTCCTCAGATGATTATCATCTTCTTCTTAAGAATTTTATTCATAGCCTTGCTCTCTTGTTCAAGAACTTTCAAGAGTTAGAACTCTACTAAATTTAGGTAAAAATTAAATTAAATTAATTCTAAGAAATTAGGGTTCTTACCCATTAGCAGAGCCTTGCTCTCATAGATCTTTTGATCTAAAGAAAACCCTTTAGGGTTTCATAAACAGAGCCTTGCTCTCATGAACCCATAGATCTAAATAGATCTTTTCTTTGGGCTTCTTAGCCCATGAGTCAGAGCTCTGCTCTTTTGACAATATATAGATCTTTTGATCTTTTGATGAAGAACTCTTAAGAGTTTTTTCATAGATCTTTAAGATCCCAGAATTTTAATTCTCAGGAATTAATTTTCATTAATCTTTGATGGATTTACCATCATCATTACAGAGCTAGGCTCTTTAAGGAATTTTGTTCCCTCGTGACCAGAGTTTGACAAGTGTCACTCTGTTATAGAGCTTTGCTCTGAAAGGGAGATTTTCTCCTTCTCTCGAGGGATTTCTCATTCAATGAGAATATTCCTTGAGGATTTCCTCATTAATTGACAGTCTCATCCAATGATGAGTCTGTCTTATTAATTGATGCATTATCATCTGGATTTTGTGGGTTCCCATTTGGTCCTCTCTCCACTGCATTGCAGTGTGGTACAAATTTTTAAAGTACCGAGCATCGGGATTTTTAAAATTAAATTATGACACTGATAGCTGAATTTCGTTTCTTTCTTGCAGGCGACATGTCTTCTGACCTCTCTTTCCTGTTTTTCCGCTCAGAGGGAGGATTCCCTGAAGCACCGGTAGACCGGGAGGTTCTTACTCTTATTAAGGACCATGACCCGGAATACAAAAACCTTCACCTGTGGGGTAGGTGGTACGACCAAATTATCAAAGGTCGCCGAAGCTTCTCTTGTGCGACGCCATCGGATCCGATCTCGTATGCAGATGTACCCCCGGTGAACTATGCCGTGGAGGTCGTTAAATGGACTTCGGAGGTCTCCTTCAACTTTCGATTGCTGCCATATCCATGCAGTTGCCGGCAGCTTTGGAAATTTTGGGACGGCGCATATGCCAGGGCGAGTCGTGCCCTTGGGGGAAACCTTACAACATCGGGTTGACCCCTCGACATTCGGCCGGGTATTTGCAGTGGGCCAGGTACATTTTGTCAGTGAAGAAGGTGCACCTGCTGAAGATCGGTCTGTACCCTGCGGTTTATGCCTCGCTGTTCCAGTACTCTGCTCCTCCGACATGGTGGATTAAGGCGTTCGTGGAGCAGTGGAACATCCCCACCCATACCTTTCTTCTTATGGACAGAGAAGTTTCTATCTCTCTGGAAGAATTTGCTGAGATATCCGGTCTGCCGGTGAGGGGGGAGCACTATGAGGAGCTACTTCCTCCGGACGAATACGTTTTTGCCACCAAGCCGTTGGTGATGGACTTAACGCCAGAGAACGCTATTCAGCACCAGTTTTCGAGTCTGATAAAGGTGCTGAATATGTATGAGAGTCTTTTCTTGGAATCGGGAGGCCGGGGAGTTAGTTTCGCAGACTTTATTACCCATTTTCTTCGACCGGAGATTCTATCGCAACAGGGCGAAAAATTTGCCAAGCTCGACGATCCCTTCGGCTTTGGCTTAGATCGTCGACCAGTACTGGAAGATGATCAAAAAGGCTTTTACCTCCCCGATGCCGCAATCATCCATTTGTCGGAAATCGCTGCTCCGGGTATCGACGAGGAGACTTTCTTTCTCGGGTTTCTGGGGCTATGGTTGTGCCGGTTCGCGCTCCCCATGCACCCTCACTATATGAGGCCGTCCGTCTTCTACCCAGCACATCGAATGGTGGCTGGCATACAGTTGGCAATTGGGATTGTCGGGTTGGCTCACCTGTACCATGGTCTTAGCGTGGCGGCGGACACAACTGAACCGGGGGTGCAAGCCGCCAATTTCCCGCTGCACTACTTTACTTCATGGATGGAAATGCACGTGCTCGGGGTATTTTGTATTCATAAAAGACCCTCGTTTTACGAGAAGTACAGATTCCCGAGAATTATGCGGCTGATCGATGCATCTATCGTGAATCCGCCTCAGCGGGAGGCTAAGGGGTTGCTTCTTTGTCCGCGCACGGTCGGAGTGGGTATTTCTTTCACGGACAAGGTCCTGACAATCGGCCCGGAAACCTCCAAGGCGGTGCTGGCGTTGCATGATAATTTCAAGGACGGGGCCTCCGTGTTGAAAGCCCGGGAGATTCTACATCTATACTCCATCAGGCCGGGCTTTCTCGTATTCAGGCAAAATTAGGCGGCGCTTTTTATGAAGTACAACCCCCATCGTTTTGCCCAGCGGCTAAGTTATAACCAGGGGGTCCCACTGGAGGCGTTTTTGGAAGAGCCTGCGCCCACCAGAGAGGGAATACGGAGTGCACTGCATCATTTTATGCGGTTAAATACGGGCTCCCACTTCTTCATTAGCGAGCCGAGTTGCATTCCAAGTGCCCTCAACGTATACAGGGCCTGGTATCAACATGCGATGGGCGTTGTCATCGGGAAAAAGAAGCGGCTGCTGCTTGATCGCAAGAGTGCGCCCCCCGCCAGCGATCGTAACGTTCCCTTAAAGCGAAGGATCCCTGTCCCTCCTCCATTAAGAGGAAATGCTGGAATTGAGCCTCCACGTGTGCTAAGCCCCACGCGTGGATTGCCCCGCGATCCTGTGGACGTGCCATCAGCGCCCCGTGCTCGCGTGGAGATGGTAAACGTGGTTTCACCCGAATCCAGTGTGGGCTCGGATATCGGGACTCGCCGTCCTAAGGTGCCCACGAAGCGTAAGCTGATTTTGGGTGCGACCGGAGTTCGCGCGCTGAAGAGGAAGAAGAAGTCGATCCTCTCTGCTGATGTTGTATTTGGTCAGGAACCTCATGCTCCTTATAGCGAGGGCTTGAGTGAGTACGGGACCAACGATGGCCTATTCATGCCGCCAGATGACACTGATCTGGCGGCTGCCATTGCAGATTCCGAGCGATTGGCAAGGCGCGATGAGTGGTTGGCTAAACTCGCGCAATCCGGTAATCATTAGTTGTATTTTTTTCGTCATTGCATCGTACCTCTATCGTTGTTTTTGACTAACGCTTTTTCTTCTTTAATAGGCATTTCTACCGAAGAAACCCTCGCTGCTTCTCTCAAGACTTTCGAGGAGGAGGAACGACTTAGAGCATCCTTAGGCCTTGGTACATTTCGGTTCGCTATGTTTCTGCTTCCATTTCTTATGAGTAATCTGACCCTCTCTTTGTCTTATCGCAGGGACCACAAGACCTACCTCGCAAGCCGATGCGGAAATTCTCCCCAGACCAGCTACCGAAGTCCCGGCCTCTTCGGCATTGCCGCAAGATGTAAGTCCATGCTACCTCTCCCGGTACTTTCGGGCATGCGGAATTTGGTGAAAAACAATTTTCTAGAGGTGGTAATATGGACTTAAAACCCGGATCTTTGTTAAACATCTAACTAACAACCTAACTAGGAGTTGTTAACTACTCGGTTAGGGGGTTTATACCTTTCTTATCTCGAATTCCTTCGTCTTCAAGCCTCGATGGTTGTCCGAATCGGCTTCTCCCCGTCGTCTCCTTGCGCCGAAGATAGATCCACCTGAAAGCTTCTACCTTTGGCTCCTTCTTCGAACTTTGAAGAAACTAGTTCACTCGGTTTGCTAAACCTTGTGAACTAGAGTGAGTAGAGAAGAGTTTGTTTGGGATTTTATCTATGGTTCTTGGTTCTCAACTCATGAGACAAGTGAACCATAGACTCAAGAGAGGGAGAGCAAGAGGAGGAAGATGAGAGCTCAAGAACAAGAGAGAGAATGAGCATGAAAGAATGAGAGAAGACTTTTCTCATTTGGCTCTCATAATCCAAAACCATCATAACACATCATAGCAATCAAGTATTATGTGATGGTTTAAGCAACAATAGCCATATCATTTCATGCACTCATTTTGCACAAGAGAGCAAGCAAGCAAAAGTCTTTGCCATGAAATGATAGCTATTGTTATTATGATGGTCAACTAGTCAAGCCTAGTCAACCGGTCAACAAAGTCAACAAGTCAACAAGTCAACAAAGTCAATCCCTCAACAACCATGTCACCATAATACTTAATTAATATAATTGTTAATTACATATCATATTCTTATTAGGGTTGAGCAAAAAGTCAACGGTCAACGGTCAATGGTCAACAACCCTAATGAGAATCTTCTGCCTCTGTCTCTCCGTCAACTGTACATACACACCCGCATTCGCGTTCCGAGGAACACGAATACAAACTGGATAAAACCAATCCCAATACGTACACTAGGATCCGGCTTAAACCAAAGCCCGCTAGTGTAAACTGTCCGGACACTAAACGTGCACAAGTGCACGGATGTGACTGAACCCTGTCGCAAAACCATGCGACCTGTCGCAAAACCATGCGACCTCTACTCTTTTGCCAAAAGGCGAATAGCTTTCTGTGTGGGACTCTAAAGACTCGACACTACGCTGGCAGTGGGTTTAACCACAGACCGCAAGCGGCACTAGCTGTGCGTAACGGTCCCCAGGTAGATGCCGACAAGAAGACTGACGAGGTGAAACCCATCTGAACTCCTACTGAGCCTGAATGTGACAATCTCCGTACAGTCCGGTCTGTTCGTCTGATACATCGCATGGCGGGCCTAGAGGGCGGTAAACGTCAGTCCCCTAATAGCGGTACAAGTCGTGTCGGAGTGAAGCCCAATACACTCTGAGATAACACTGGAAGCCTACCAGTATATCTCGCTTGCCCTGGCCAGGGACTACTCGTGTAATGGCTCTCCTAGACACAGCGCGATGTCAACCCCCAATACCGGAAGAGACGAATCCTGTCTAACCGTCACTGCCTCCAAGTGCTTCGGGACTGCACCCAACTACTACCTGTTTGCACGACTCCTTTGAGCCGTGGTAGGGTAGTAATCAAAGTACAGTGGGAACACACTCGAGGCGAAGTGACAGTGTCAAGTCAGCGGACTAAGCTGTACTCATGTCACCTGGGAACTGATAACTGACGATAGGTATAATACCAACCGGTCAGTTCCCGACGAGTCCTATCCAGTGTACTCGTAACCCAACGAGCACCCGCATACTATCTCCAGTACGACGTACTGATGGCTGTGGGAAAGACCATCTCCCACACTGAGATGAGAAGCGCATGCGCTAGTCTACTCCGGAGTATCGATGCCCTGTCTCGATAGTCCTGCGACTAGGGACCTGCATAAGGATGTGCTTATAGATTACCCGGCCCCCACTAGTGTGACTGCCATCACAACGCTGGTAATCAAGCAAAGATCCTAAGGGCTCCACTAATGCGTATAGGTGATATAATAAAATAAACACATGTACACATTGAAGTAGAAACAAACCAAGTAGCATACTACTATTTTGAGCAAGATTGTATATACAAGGTGAATATCCCAAGCTTCCATTAAGTAATATACAAACTAATATGATACAGTAATGGCCTCTAGGGCATATACACTAACACAAGAGGCCCTGCTTAAAATTCGATGATGGAAGCCTTGACGGCTCTGGAGGTAACCCTGAATGCGGAAGACGACGCCTTGCTGAAGGAGGTTTCCCAAAAGGTCTGTCGTGACGGCCCGAGAGGAAAGGAAGCGCCTGAGGCGCGCAGCAAGGGAGCGTAGCGCTGCTTTGGCTGTGGGAGCAGGTTCAAGCGCTGTTACTCTCGCTGCTACTCCTTCAGAGGAGCTCCCGGTTGCCTTGTCTACTGCCCATAGACGGGCGGCACGTGCAGCTCGGGAAACCAACGGTAAATCCACCTCAGGTAATGTGTTTTTGAGGTTTCGTTGTCAACGCTTTTAAACTATCAGTTCTTATATATCTTGTCCTGCAGGGCCGAGTCTTACTGAAGGAGTGGCGGCGACCGTTGAGCCTGAGGGGGTGGTGGGTGAGACGGCTGCTACGGCCGAGCCTGAGGCAACAGTGGACGAAACGGCTGCTACAGAAGAGCCTAAGGCAGCGATGGACGAGACGCTGCGACCACTGAGCCCGAGGTGGTAGCAGGTGAGACGGCTGCTATGGCCGAGCCTGAGGCAGCAGTGGATGAAACGGCTGCGACCACTAAGCCCGAGGTGGTAGAGGGCGAAACGAGTACGATCGCTGGGCACGAGATGGCCGCTCTTTCTCAAGAGTCGGGCACCGCTCCGATTATCGCTCTCCCTGCCTACGGTTCCTTGTCGTCTCCTGACGTCGCTAGCGTGACGACGGCTCCTGTGGAGTCAGGGGATGAGGCAACGGGAGGTGAGACCACCCCAATGGAGGAAGGGGACGCCACCGTTGCATCAAGTGACGCCCTCGTCACGGCTCCGGCTAGCGACTCATCAGGTAAATTTTGGGTCACCGCCCTTCTTTCTTTATTCTGCAATCCTTCCTGACAGGTTTTATCTTGTTTCTAACGCACGCAGGTGCGGCTAGTGTTGAAATCGAGCTGCTCGAGACAGCGCTGTCAGTTACCGTCCTGACGGTGACCACCCCTCTTCCTTCTCTCACACCATCGTAAATGCTGGAAGGTATGGATTTGTGACTCATCAGTCTTATTTTTAAGCTGTACAACCTACGTACTGACGTTGCACTATTGCGTCTTTGCAGGAGTCCTTTTTGACCACCTGTACCAGGTGCTGCACCCACACTTCTCCTTCTTGTCAAAGATCAGGCCACCTGCTGGTATTGGTTACTTTCTTTAAACGACGTCCTCTTCTTTGACGGGCAGCCATATTACTGCTAACTCTTCTTCATATTGCTTGTAGCCCTATAAATTGAAGGGGGAAACGATGTTGTCGTTGCGCCACCAGTACTCCCAGCTCTGCCCTCTGCTGCAGCCGGTATAGTAGACTCTACTTTTTGCGTGTTTTCTTTATTTCCTGAGCCGACCTCTGATTATAATCTATTTTGCAGCAATCATATCGATTCCAGCTCCGTTCGAGTCTCGTATTATAATGCCGGCCGGGCCCTTTTCCAGGCGTCCATCATCCAAAGGTGCTGTGACCAGCCTACGCATGTTGATCGAGTATATTGAGGAGTTTGAAGCAGAGACTCCCACATCTGCTGCGGATTTTGCTCAGAGGTTAACTCTATGCTGGCGACGCTCATGAACTTTCATGGTGAGGGCGTCTTTGAGTCTTGGGTTAATCGCTGCCGGGAGATCGAGGCTTGCTTGCATGAGTTCGAGCTTAAGCGTCCCGCACCTGAGATTCTGGCTATGAGCACTCAACGGGCGGCATGGATCGAGCAGATTGCTTCTTACTTCCGCCATCTTGAACAAGCAGTGGCTTTAAAGTGAAGGGAATGTAAGGAAACTTCAAGCGAGTCTGCTCGACTGCATGCTGAGGTCGACGCGAATGTTGCTCAGTTGAAAGTTATCTTCGAAGGCCTTCTGCGATGTATCTCTGATGGGTTAACATTGAGACAGAAGCTTGATGTCATTAAGCGGGATGCACAAGATCGTGAAACAGCTCAGCGGGCCATCGAGGAACAACTCTCGTTTTATTTGCAGCAGCGAGCCCAGGTCGAAGCAGAGTTGGCCGCGGCAGCCGATCAGAAAGAGGGGCTGAGGGAAGTGTGCGAGCGACTGATTGGATTATTGAAAGCGCTTTCCTCTCAATAAAAATTTTGTACTATTTGTAATGTATTTGTTCTTTTAATCTTTAATACGATGTATTTTGTACCCAATCGAATTCATGAATAAAAGATACACGTTCTTCGTAATGTCTTGTGTCATTTCTCTGCTTTCTTTTTTCTTGCTGTGTTGTTTGCCATGTGACTTTAGCAAGTGCGGTCTGTAGATAGCATATAGCTTTCAGTCTTAAGCTCTTTGTAGAGTGGCGATGGCTTAGAAAACAGGGTTAGGATCTGTCACCTAAGACTTTTCAACTTTGTGAGTCGTGAGGGTCTCATAAAGAATTTTCTCCCTACTGGTTGAGAGGATCCCATAGGTGTAATTTTCTCCTTAAGAATCGTGAGGATTCTTAAGTGTGTTTTCTCTTGAAAGTCGTAAGGATCTCATAAGATAATTTTCTTCCTTACGAGTCGTGAGGACCCGCAAGTGATGGGTGAAGTTGTCATTATCCACATTTCACGGAGTCAGGGGTTGCTCTGGGTGCTTCCCACGGGTTTACTGCCGTGTTTGGCAGGACCAGGCTCTGCTCTGGACGTTTTCCAGGATACCGTAGTTTAAAGACATCGCGGTCGAGGTTAAGGACATCATAGTCCGTGAGTTTAAGGACCTCACAGTCCAATATTAGTTTTAAGACATAACGGTCGAGGTTAAGGACGTCATAGTCCATGGGTTTAAGGACCCCACAGTCCGATGTTAGTTTTAAGACATCACGGTCGAGGTTAAGGACATCATAGTCCGTGGATTTAAGGACTCTACAGTCCAATGTTAGTTTTAAGACATCACGGTCGAGGTTAAGGACATCATAGTCCATGGATTTAAGGACTCCACAGTCCAATATTAGTTTTAAGACATCACGGTCGAGGTTAAGGACATCATAGTCCGTGGATTTACGGACTCTACAGTCCAATGTTATGTGTGGTTGTCGGGACCCGTCACCTCTTTGAAGATGTTGAGGAATTACAACGACAAATATCAAAGGAGTGAAGAGATGTACCCTTGAACCAAGGTAAAATCAGGTTAAAATCATTATGGTTGATTGTTAGTTTTAAGACATCACGGTCGAGGTTAAGGACATCATAGTCCGTGAGTTTAAGGACCTCACAGTCCGATGTTTTCTCTGGATGCTTCCCACGGGTTCACTACCGTGTTTGGCGAAGACCAGGCTCCGCTCTGGATGCTTCACACGGGTTCACTGCCGTGCTCTGCGAGGACCAGGATCCGCTCTAGACGTTTTCCACAGGGTCAGAAGTGACGTTATCCGCGTTCCACGTGACCAGGAATTTTGCTCTAGATGCTTCCTACGGGTTCACTGCCGTGTTCGGCGAGGACTAGGCTCCGCTGTGGATGCTTCACACGGGTTCACTGCCGTGCTCTGTGAGGACCAGGATCCGCTCTGGACGTTTTCCACGGGGTCAGAAGTGACGTTATCCGCATTCCACATGACCAGGAATTTTGCTCTAGATGCTTCCCACGGGTTCACTGCCGTGTTCGGCGAAGACTAGGCTCCGCTCTGGATGCTTCACACGGGTTCACTGCCATGCTTTGCGAGGACCAGGATCCGCTCTGGACGTTTTCCACGGGGTCAGAAGTGACGTTATTCGCGTTCCACGTGACCGGGAATTTTTCTCTACATGCTTCTCACGGGTTCACTGCCGTGTTTGGCGAGGACTAGGCTCCGCTCTAGACGCTTCACACAGGTTCACTGCCGTGCTCTGCGAGGACCAGGATCCGCTCTGGACGTTTTCCACGTGGTCAGAAGTGACATAATCCGCATTCCACGTAGCCAGGAATTTTGCTCTAGATGCTTCCTACGGGTTCACTGCCGTGTTCGGCGAGGACTAGGCTCCACTCTGGATGCTTCACACGGGTTCACTGCCGTGCTCTGCGAGGACCAGGATCCGCTCTGGACGTTTTTCACGGGGTCAGAAGTGACATAATCCGCGTTCCACGTAGCCAGGAAGGGTTGACTTTATCCGCATTTCACGGAGTCGGAATTTGACTCTCGGTCATCTGTATACCGCCGAGTCATGGAACTGGGGGTTGTCGCTATTCCGCTTTGCTTGATGTTGTGTCTGTTGTAATGAGACAAATGTTGAAATGATCTCCAGGCTATCTGTGAGCCGTCGAGGGTTGGCTTCTTCTTCTGATGAAACCTGGGGAGGAGGAGTGTGATTCCTTCTTTGTTTGCGCCCCCTGGATTGTATACAAGGATTGATGTGATATCACCTGTAGGGCATAAATTTTATTCATCATCATTATTTTTTTTTATTTCTTTCCGCGATGCTCTATCATTTCAGCTTTTATATCGCGAAGGTCGCGATTGCCCCATCATTTCGACTATTTTTCGCGGTGCCCAATCATTTTGGCTATTTATCTTATTTTCACTCACTGTTTTTCTATTGCGAGTTGCCCAATCATTTCGGTTATTTTGCATGCATACATTTTTACTTGCTGATTTTGTTGCAAGTTGCCCCATCATTTCGGCTATTTCATATGCATGTGAGGCTTGCTAGCTCTTTGCCGTAAGCTTGGGATTAGATTTCGGCATCAGCACCACTACAACTGGGATATTGCCAGGAGCGAATCATCATTTGCCTCTGTCGATATTGAACAAATGTGGCTTAGCAAACAGGGTTAGGGTCCTGTCGACTAAGGCTTTTGACTTCATGAGCCGTAAGGGTCTCACAAAGGTATTTATCCCTGCGAGTCGTGAGGATCTCGTAGATGTGTTTTCTCCTTAGGAATCATGGGGACTCCTAAGTGTATGTTCTCTTATAAGTCGAAAGGATCTTACAAGAGGGTTTTCTCCTTATAAGTCGAGAGGACTTACAAGGGTTGTTCACCATATGGACATATCCCTAGTCACGGATGGTACTTGGTTAGGGAAATGTTTATTCGCGCCCGTGGATTGTATACAAGGGTCAGTGTTGCACCGTTTGTAGAGCAGTATCGAAGGTTGTGGGGGTTGCTTAAGAACAGGTTCAGGTCTCTGTAGCTTAAGACTTTCAAATCTTATGAGCCGTGAGGGTCTCATAAGAGGATTCTCCTTACGAGTCGTGAAGATCTCGCAAGTGTAATTTCTCCTTAGGAATCGTGGGGATCCCTAAGTGTGTTGCTCCCTTGTGAGTCGTAAGGATCTCATGCGGGTGGTTTCTCCTCACAAGGTCGAGAGGACCTTGCAAGTGTCTTTTAACGAGGTTGCGCCCTTTCGGGTTTTCACAAACACTCGCCGGTAGCCCTGCTGTTTTTACTCACGGAGCACTTTCGGGTTCTCATCCGTGCCCATTTTGCTTATGGACGTACCGTTTTATTTTTTCTTCTTCTTTTTTTTTATTCTAACGAGGTTGCGCCCTTTCGGGTTTTCAAAAATCTCGCCGGTAGCCCTGCTGTTTTTACTCACGGAGCCCTTTCGAGTTTTCATCCGTGCCCATTTTGCTTATGCACATACCGTTTTTTTTATTCCTCTTTTTTTATTCTTTTTCTTTTTGTATCAGCTTTGGGATGCTGCGATCCACCGTAGTTTCTCGACATCTCGGTCAATAGCTAGTTTTAGGACTTAGTGGTCCATTGTTAGTTTAAGGACGTTTCGGTCTGCTGTTAGTTTTAGGATGTTTCGGTCCGCTGTAAAGTAAGCCGGTTATTACTTGTAGAGTTTGGGCTTAGGAAGATAGCAAGTGGACATAGTCGTCGTCATCTATCATTGACCTAGGCCGTGACTCGTCAAGCATAGTACTTCTTCAGGAAGCGACCGTTTATTGGCCTGAAAGGTCTTTCACCATGCATGTCCATGAGTAGATAGGCTCCACCCTGGTAGACCTTGTCTATGATGTACGGGCCTTCATAGTTCGGCTCGAATTTTTCCCGCTTGGCGCGATTGGGGATCATAGTTCTTTTGACCACTAGCACGAGTTCGCCTTGGCGGAATGTCCTCGGCCTGGTCAATCTTTCATATGAGCGGGTCATCTTTGCTTTATAAGCTTCCAGATTTTGCTGCGCCAGGAGTCAGGTTTCATCAAGGGCATCGAGCTCCTCGAGGCGAAGGTGAGCATTCTCTTCGTCCGTTAGCTCGTAATGAACTGCCACACGTAAAGAGGGTAACTCTATCTCGAGGGGGAGTACCGCTTCTGTACCGAATACTAATGCGTACGGCGTTGTGTTCGTGTCCGTCTTGAACATAGTTCGATATGCCCAGAGAGCTTCTTGCAGTCTCTCGTGCCAGTCTTTTTTATTTCGGGACACCGTCTTCTTCACGATCTTTGTTAGGGTCTTGTTAAAAGCTTCAGCTAGACCGTTGGCTCGGGGATTATAAACTGAGGAGTATCTCCAGTCTATGTTGTGCGAAGCGGCTAATCTTGTGGCTTCTGTAGGCTGGCCCGTTATCGGAGATGATCCGCCGCAGAGTTCCAAACTGATAAATAACGTGCGTCTTGAAGAAGTGGAGGATATTTTCCGTCTTCACTTCCCTCAGCGGTACTGCTTCTGCCTATTTGGAGAAGTAATCAGTTGTCTCCAAAATGAATCGATGTCCTCTGGACGATGCTGGCTCGATGGGACCGATTATATCAGTTCCCCACATTTCGAACGGCCAGCTAGCCACTGTCGGGTGTAGTGGATTTGGATGCTGGTGGATGAAGTCCCCATGGATCTGGCATGAGTGGCATTGCTTCGCATACTCTAGGCAGTCCTGGATCATCGTGGGCCAATAATAACCCATTCGTTTGATCTTCAACTTCATCTTCGGCCCGGCTTGGTGAGAACCGCAGAGTCCGTCGTGAACTTCTTGGACGACTCTTTTTGCCTCTTCAGGTCCCGGGCATCTTAGCCATAGGGAATCAAATGACCTCTTGTACAGAGTATCATTGACGAAGGCGAAAGATAGGGCTCGCTTTATGAGCTGATGTTTTGAGGACGCATCTTCAGGTGTTCGATGGGATTTGAAGTAGTCTATAAAGACTTCTCTCCAATCCTCAACCATTTCTTGGTCTTTTATTTGCAGGGTCGCCTGCTCAGTCGCTTCCTTTTCCTCGGATGATTCCGGAGATATTTCCGCCGGTGCATGAACCCGACGGCTTTGCACAACGAACCTCACGTCATCGAGGTTCTCGTCGGCCAGTTCTTTAGCGAGCTTGGCTAATGCATCCGCTTTGCTATTTTTCGCACGCGGTATGCTTTCCAAGGTGTAGGAAGGAATTTGAGTCAGCAGTTGCTGCACTCTTTCGCCTTATTTCACCAGTTCTGGTTTGCACGTTTGGTAGTCGCCATTTACTTGACTGACGACCAGTTGGGAATCTCCATATATGAGGAGGTTTTCAATTCTCATGTCGATGGCGATCTCGAGGCCTGCTATCAAAGCTTCGTATTCGGCTTCATTGTTCGTCCTCGGCACTGTCAAGGAGAAGGCGAAGCGCATTATCCCTCCTTGTGGGGTCACGAAGATAAGGCCTACCCCTGATTTGATTATGGGCGTGTTTTGTTTGCGCTTCTTCATCGAAGATGCTCCATCAAAGTAAAGTTCCTATCGGGTATCACTACCGTCGATCACATCAAACGCATGTTTGTCTGGCAGCTCGCAATTCAAAGGGGAATCGGCCAGTATCGAATGCTCAGCAAGGAAGTCGGCGATGGCCTGGCCTTTCACCGCCTTAAGCGGCTGATAAGTTATTGAGAACTCCATCAGGAGCAAGGCCCATTTAGCGAGCCGACCTGTCAATATGGCTTTTGACATCAGATATTTGAGAGGATCCACCTTCGATATGAGACGGACTTCATGCGCCAATGCATGGTGCCTGAGCTTTGTTATTGCGAAGATCAATGCCAGACAATGTTTTTCGATGGGAGAATAATTGCTTTCTACCCCCAAGAGAACTCGACTCAAATAGTAGAGGGCTCTCTCCTTCCCTTGGTCGTTCTCTTGTGCCCATAATGCGTCTAAGAAACCTTCGAGGGCTGTTGTATAAAGAATAAGGGGCTTTCCCTTGACCGGAGCGGCTACTACTGGCGGATTCTGTAAGTATTGCTTGATTTCGTCTAGCGCGCCTTGGCATTTATGATCCCGGACGAACGGGGTCCCCTTTTTCATCAGGTGACTGTAAGGACGGCACTTGCCTGAGAGATTGGCTATAAATCGCCGGATATATACGAGCTTTCCTTGTAGAGACCGCAGCTGCTTGAGAGTCCTTGGCGGAGGCATTTCCATAACCGCTCTCAATACCACGATGTCGGACGATGAATCCTAGGAATTTACCTGAGGACACCGCGAACGCGCATTTGAGAGGGTTCATCTTCAAGTTTTATTGCCGAAGGCGTTAGAAACACGATCTTCAGATGCTCGAGATGTTCCTCGTATGATTTGCTTTTCACCACGAGGTCGTCGATATAGCATTCGACGATTTCATGTATAAGGTCATCAAAGATCTTCGTCATGGCCCTCCGATAAGTGGCACCGGCGTTCTTTAGACCGAAAGGCATTACCTTATAGCAGAATATACCCAAAGGGGTCCAGAAAGCGGTATGTTTCTGGTCCTCGGGATGCATCTTTATCTGATTATATCCTGATGAGTCGTCCATGAAGGAGAAAACTTCATGAGTGGACGTGTTATCTATCATCAGCTCAGTGACCGGTACTGTGAAGTCGTCCTTCGGGCAAGCTTTATTGAGATCCTGAAAGTCCACACATATGCGCACTGTCCCATTTTTCTTCATTACTGGGACGATGTTGGCGATCCAATCAGGATACTGAACTTCTTGGATGAAGCCGGAGTCGATCATTCTTGACCTCGGCGTTGATGCTCATCTCAAGCTCGAGCCGCATTCTTCTCGGTGCTTGTTTGATTGGCTTGACGTTCGGGGATATGGCCAGTTTGTGCACTGCAATCTCTGGATCTAATCCTGGCATTTCGGAATAGTTCCACGCGAAGCAATCCTTATACTGCATAAGCACATCTTTTAGAGTAGCTACCCTTTCCTCAGATAGCAACTCAATGATGAATGTCGGTTGCGGGTCACTTGTCGTCCCCAAATTAATTTTCTGGAGGTTATCCGCAGTGGTATGTATTCCATCTTCCAGCTCTTTCGGTGCCGGTAGAAACTCTGAGATCACCTCATCCTCATTGTTTTCGAAGCACCAGGGGATGTTGTCTATATTCTCAGGCTCTTCTTTTGATAGTGTTATCATATGACAAGTACGAGCTCGTTTCCACGACCGATGTTGATCTGGTTCTACTCTCGCGGATTTGGGTTCATGCTTCTGCGGTGGTGTTATCCTCCAACTGTTGGATAGAGCGAACTTGCCGAGCTGATATCGGTCTTCGACCCAGTTCTTGAAGGTGAAGCAGTCTTCGAGAGGGTGTCCTATTGCTCGGTGATAAGAGCAATAGTCTAGATGAGAGACCTCGTTAGCTTGCTCGGGGTGCTTGGACTCCGGGAGCGTAAGCATTTGATGTCTTATGGCAAGGTCAAGTATCTTCTTTTCTTGTCTTGAGGAAAAGAGTATGCTCGACTCATCTTCTTCACAAGGGACAAATCCGGACCGCTCGATTCCCGATCGCGTAACTTCTTGGTCCCGCTTTGTCGCTGTCGAACGCCTTTTCCGCTCTTTGACTTGTTTTTGCCTCTGCGTCGGGCCTTTCGTACAACAAGTTGACAGAGAGGGGCATCTTCATCTTTCGCAGCCTGTTGAAGAAGGCGTTGCGTCCTGGCTTTCTCGTAGATGGCCATTTCGCGATTATGGTCGTCTCGAACTTTTTGACCAGCTTCCCTTATAAGGTTGTCCATTTGTTCTTCGAACGACGGACTGGGCATTTTCACGTCGGGGGCTCTTTCTGGTTCAAGGTTAGCATTCTCCCATTGAGCATCGCCTTCTTCATCAAAGTCATGTACGACATAGCAGTCGCGGAGTAGCTCCCATTTCTTGGACCGAACATATCTAAGCCCGATCGCTTCCATTCTCTCGTTAGGCAACTTGCGCTGAGTTCCGAGAACGTTCCAGATCCTGTCATAGAACGTAGCTTTTTCGAGCGGTCTGTTTGAAGGGTATCCCTTGGCGCTTCAATAGCCTTTTCAAGCCTTCTGTGTAATATCTAGGCAGACGGATGGGCTGGAGCCTGTCAAGTGTAGAATCCGTGCCGTGCCAGATTTCTTTCCCCACTTTGGTTTCCCCGGAGCGGTAGAATAGGATCGCCTTTTCGCCTTCTCGCCTGGGAGGGACATAGAACGTCTGCAGCTCTTCCACACTGTAGGTATCAAGCGCGTCTAGTTCTTTATGATGTTTGGGTGGAACCATGGCAACTTGCAAACTTTGCTCTTCATCAGCGAATGTTTGTATTGAAGGCCGAGCGAAGAATATAGCACGGACCTCGTCTTCCGAGTCGCTGCCAAAGATCAACATAGGAGCGGACGGTCCTGGCTTGTTGTGCTGGGGTGGACCTGAATAAACTATCGCTTCCTCTTCTTCAGTATCACTCCCGAAGACTGGAATGGTGGTGACAGCTTTGTTCTCTGGTTTGTGATATCTTTCCGTGTCCTCGAAATCTGGCAAAAAGTATTTTGCATCTTCATACTTGCGGACTTCATTCATGGAGAATGGATTCAGCTCTCCTGTTACGGTATACTCGAAACCATCCTTAAAGTATTTCATACACTGAAGTTGTGTAGACGGGATGATGTTGTACTCATGTAACCAAGGCCGGCCGAGTAAAGCGTTATAGCATGTCTTGGCGTCAATGACATGGAATTTAATATCCGTGACAAGTAGCCCGAATCGTAATGTCAATATCACAGACCCGAGAGTCCGTGATGACTGGGAGTCAAAACCAGAGATGGTGATTTTATCACGAGCGAGATGCTGGACGCTCATGCAGATTTCTTTCAACACTCGCACGTTGAGAAGATTGACGGAAGACCCATTGTCGACCAGGATTTTTCCTATCTTTATATCGTGGCAGTATCCTGAGATATAAAGGGGACGGTTGTGCTCGCACGTCCCAAGGGGAAAGTCTTCGTCGCTGAAGGTGATATTGGCTGTGTGTACTTCCTCCAGCTCGACCTTCATCTTTTCTTCGGCGAGAAAAGCTTGGAATTGCTCTAGTTCTTGTAGCGCCTTGATCAATGAATTTCTTGCTTCTTTGGATAGTAAAAGGGCGTCGAGAACGCTGAGCTGCGAAGGTAACCTCCTCAAGTGTGCCAGAACGTTGTAGTCCATCTTGTTCTTCTTTGGCAGGTCCTTGACAGTCAGCTCTTTCATGACTTGGTCATCCAGGGCGATATCCTCAGAGACCTTTTCTTTTCCCTTATCTTTTCTATTTGTGGGTCCGAAATTCTTTTCTGGAAGCGTGCGATTGCGTAGCTGAATGTTTTCACAGGCCTTCGGTTCTTCCTCCTTCCCCAATGTGGGTTCTTTAAAGAGAGGGCCAAGAGCCATCTATTCGTCGGAGTCGCTTCCGAAAGTAAGAATCTGCGATCCCTTGGTGTTGACCATGCAACAGTTACCGGTATTTCTTTTATGCTTCTCAGTCGCACTTCTTTGCTCCCGACGAGTTTTGCGTTTTATCTGCTTAAAATGTTGCCGGTGAGCAATATATCCTTGCCACCATCTTCTAAAAGCGTCGCACTCTTTGGTAGGGTGCGAAATCTTTCGATGATATAAGCAGTAGCTAGGATGTATTTCTATTTCACCAGGAGTGTTTCCTTCAGAGGGTGGTAGCTTCATTCCCATTGATATGGCTTTAGCAAACATTTTCCTCGTCTTGAACTTGTTTTTATCCGCGAAGGATGTTCCTTGATTCGGTGGGAGTGCCTCGACTCTTTCGTCCAGTTGCCGGCGTTTGGCTTTTTCAAATATGGCCATCTCGCGCTCCCGATTGGCTTTACTTTTTAGATGAATCTCATTCAGGAAGGCGTCGATCATTTCGTCTAACGGCCATAGAAGTTCTGGCTCGGGCCTGCCCCCAGTCTCTCTGTGCTTGGAGCTTTTTCATTGTCTAGCGATGAATGAGAGATCACATGGCAACTTGCTACGTAATCCTCAGATTCGTCTGACGAGTCTTCTCCATTATCTTCGTCCTCAAGGACGTGGCTGAGGAACTCTTGGAGCGTGATTGGAGTCCGCGCCTTCTGGTTATACTCTTCCAGCGCGTCAATCTGTTTTTGTAGGTCCGTGCGCTTGTCGCCAGGCTTCACGGGCTTTTTGGATCTCTTCTTCTTTTTCTTTGAAGATTTTGACGGTTGAGTGTGAGTGCTTTGGCTATCACCACCAATCTTTGGAGTTGGGCGCGGTTTCAGCATCCCCTTGATAATCTCAGGTTCTAACGGATTCTTCTATTTGATCGCCGGGCATGTCTGGAGATTATTCAGCATCCTTTTGGTTTTGGCTGAAAGCACGACCTCCCATGGAGCTTCTTCAACAAAAGAGCATGTTGCCCCCGGTGTATCTGTCATCTCAGGAGTGTGCGGTTGTGGTGGGTTTACTTTCCACTTCTCAGACAGCGCGAACTTGCCTTGTAGGTACTGATCCTCGATCCATCCCTTAAAGATGAAGCAATCCTTGATCGGGTGACTTACCGTTTGGTGGTAAGGGCAATAATTGGGATTATTCACTTCGCTGGGTTGCGGTGGTCGCCTTGGATTTGGCAAATTGATAAGCCTGTTGCGTACCGCCAGCTCGAACAGCCTCTTCGTTTTGTCCCGTAGGAATGAGTAAGGACGCTTCATTTTCTCATTGTAATAGCGTCGTCTCTCCTCCAGTTGATCCGCTAGCTTTGGGGCACTGGGCTGCTATTGGGTGTTCGCAACGAAGGTCGCCTTCTCTTTACCCTTGTCGTTCCGCGGTTCCGGCTTCGGGGGAGACGGTCTGTGACCCATTTGATCCATCTGGGCTAGCTTATCGATTAAAGCCTGGAACGTGGTCGGTTTAAAGAACATCATGAACTGTGAAATAGTTAAATGAGGGTCTAGGGTGCCTATGAACATGCCCACCGCTGGTGCTTCTTCGATGTGCTGTTCGCACTTCGACCACAAGTTCTGCCATCGGATTGCGTATTGAACCCAAGTTTCGCCCGGCTTCACCCTTGCATTGATCAACGCAGTTATTGGGGTGCGTTCGCTGGCGCTCGCGAATCGCTGGGTGAATAGCAACTCCATCTCTGCAAAGGTTTGGACGGAGTCGTTTGGAAGCTCGGAGTACCACTCAAACTTCGTCTCCGATAAGCTGCCGACGAACTGGCGGAGCAAAAGCTTATCATCACCCCCGGTGTTTCCGCACAGAGCTCTGAACTGGGCGACGTGCTGGTGGGGATTGCCCGTCCCCTTGTACACGTGGAATTTCGGGATCGTATAGCCCGGCGGGTATCTTATCTGATCATACCAACCCGGATATGGTCGTCCCGTTTTGACGACTTGGCCGACCGCTTCATTTGCCTGGTGAACTCGTATTTGTTGAGCAATATAATCATCCAGGACGGCCTTAGAAATGGTTTCCTCTTTGGCTGTTGAGAGAGCGGGATGTGGATTTGATATTTCTCCTCTGTCGTCTTCGAGGATAATCGGAGGATCTTCAGCTGGAGGGTCCAGCTGGATCATCATGCCCACCATGTCTTAGAACAGAAGAGCCATTTGCTTTATATTGGCCGCTTGTTCCGCAGCCTCCTTGTCCTTCTTTTCGAGCATTCTCCGAAGGAATTCAGCATCAGTCTCGTGTTCGTGACGTTGTTCTGATGAAGCCTCCGGGCTTTCTTTTGGCCCAGTGAGTGCGGCCATGGCAGTCAGCATCTCCTGAAGCTTCTGTTGTTGCTGTTCCTGAGCTTTTGTGATGGATCGGGTGAGTGGTCGGTGGCCCGTAGAAGCACGGCTATCCTTCTTCCCTGATGCCATGTAAATAGTATGGACCGTTATACCCCCAGACTTAGGGCGTTTGGGCTCGATGTTTTTGTGGTCTGCCACGTTTACAGGGGCTTTCTCTGGCCTCTTCTTCTTATAAGTGGTCAAAGTTGAGGGGGCCGTCGCGGTGGGCACCCAGATAGCTTTTTGTGGCTTGGCAGGATGGCTTTCTTCTTATTGAACCTTCGCTCTTTTCTGTTGGCGAGAGAAATTTGGATCAATCACCGAGTCTTGGACTTGACGCCAGACTTTGTAGATCTTGGAGGACAGCCGCTGAGGGAACTGTTCTGGCTTTGTTTCCGCAACATTCTCCACCGGAGGAGGAGATCTTTTCAGTACGGCAGTAGGAGAATTCCTACGCACCTTATTCAGCAGCTCAAAGCTGTTCCCGGTTGGAACAGCAGCATTAATTTCCGCCGTTGGGGCTGGTGGAGTTAGCCCAGACGGGGAGTTGCCCCCGGCCTTCCTTACCCGGCGCCAGTGGCGACATCGAGCATGTCGAGCTGATGGAGTTGGCTCGGTGACGGGGATGGCCTTGTCTTGCCCCCTGTTCAGGTGAGGGGCTATTGCCGGTGTCAGCTTGTTAAAGACTGATGTCCTTTGAGTAGCAGGAGCCGGAGTGGAAGTTGGGGCAGTCAGTTTTGTAAAGACCGACCCTTTGGCAGGAGAAGCCGCCTTGACGACTTCAGAAGCAGGGATGGTTACTCTCTTCGGAATAACCTTTTCTTGAGGTGTAGGCTTCATCATGGACCCACTTGAACTTCGGCCCAATCTGGAGAAGACGGAGGAGCTGGAGTTGGACGACCCGTTGAGAGGGGCCGCAGTAGCTATAAGCCGATCGAAGACCGATTTCTTAGGAGCTTTCGGTGTTGGCACAGGAGCGATGAAGCACGTTGGCGGGAGCATGGTCCCGAAAAACAACCCTGTGGTGGGTTGAGTGACCTGTTCCATGGGCATCGTGAACAGGGAAGCCGCTTGGGGCCCATAGGCTATGCCCCCAGTTGAGGCAGGACGTGGGTTGCAGTTGCATGTGGAACACTTTGAGCAGGTGAACGTCATTGATCCTTTGCTTTTTGCACCAAGCAAAAAGCCGAATCTTAGTACCTCGAAACCCAAGGGCAACCATTAGCAAACCGTGATTGGTTCGCGAACACGACACACGAAGTGTGGAGTGGAAAGAGGAAAAGGTCCCACTGGACGTGCCAGAATCTGTTCCCCTCCGAAAGACGCGGCGGACGTCTTGCCTGAATTTCGGGGAAGATGCTAATTGGTGCTATCCGTCCACCTCTCCAAAGATGCCAAGTTAATTTATAGCACCATGTATCGAAGGTTTAAACGGATGCGGCCGATGTAGCAGACTTCGTCAGATTCTCCCTCATTTGAGGGGGTTTTGATTGTGGGGACGCTCTTCCCTGCAGGCGCAAGCCCCTGCAGTTAATTATGCTACCGCATCGCGGTAACAACTTTCTCCTTCTCCATATGGTCATTTCGTGTCGTGAGTGTTTGTTTTGTGTTCGGTTTCCCATGGATTGTATACAGAGACTAACTTATGTTGTCACCCGTAGGACGTGGATTAGTCCAAATCCGTATCTTTCTTAGATTTGGGTTTGGGGGGTGTGTTTAAGGATACGTTAGCCTTATTTGAGGCTAAGATCAATTTAAACGTTTGTTAAGGACACGTTAGTCTAATTTTAGACTAAGATCAACTTAACGGGATCGTTTAGATCCGACAAGAGAGCAATTGGGCTCTATTGTTTAGTTTAATGACATTGCGGTCGATAATTAGTTTAAGGACATTACGGTCCATTGGTAGTTTAAGAACATCTCGGTCCAATGTTAGTTTTAAGACATCACGGTCGAGGTTAAGGACATCATAATCCATGAGTTTAAGGACCTCACAGTCCGATGTTAGTTTTAAGACATCACGGTCGAGGTTAAGGACGTCATAGCCTGTGGATTTAAGGACTCCACAGTCCGATATTAGTTTTAAGACATCACGGTCGAGGTTAAGGACATCATAGTCCATGAGTTTAAGGACCTCACAGTCCGTAAAATTTATGGTCGTCGGGACCCGTCACCTCTTTGAAGACGTTGAGGAATTACAACGACAAATATCAAAGGAGGGAAGAGATGTACCTTTGAACCGGGGTGATTTGGTCGAAAGAGCAGATGCGCTCATTTCAAAATAAATTGAGGACTTATGGCCAGAATTGGGCTAAGTCCAATTAAAATGTTTTAACATTTTAGTTTTGTTCTGGCTATTAAGCCTTTACTTGGGCTCGGCCCTTTTTAATAATGCTGAGCATTGGGCTCTGTCATTTTGTCTTGATATTAAATACATAGCATTTATCAGGAACAAAGTGGTATTTTGACAGTGCGCCACGTGGCGTGTCAGGCGCTTTGCGCCAATTAAAGAGCACATTGCGCTAGCGCACATGAGGGTGACACGTGTCGCGCTTAGCGCTAAGCGCGAGTTTGTTAGCTCACTGTGCTTTTAATTCATGAGCGCGCTGCGCTGGTTCGTGGGTGCGCCAGTGAATGACACGTGGCGCGCTTGGCGCTGAGCGCCAACCCAAGAGCGCAGTGCTCTGTTTTCAGGAGCGCAAAACGCAGATCGTATCTGTGGTTGACACGTGGCAGGTTTTGGCGCTGTGCGCTGGTCCAATAAGCGCAAGGGCGCAGTTCAAGAGTGCAAAGCACTTTCCAGTAGCGTAAAGCGCATCAGATCAAATTTAAGATCAAAGAACAAGTTTTTTGTTCTTCAAAGGAGGCCTTGCCTCAAGATCCAAGAACCAAAGTTCTTGTTCTTATCAAAAGGCTCTGCCTTTATAGATCAAGAGATCTATGAATGAAGTAAAATACTTCTTTATTTTAAGGATTGGATCTTTTAATCTTTTATGTTTAATCAAAGATCTTGGTCTTTTTTCATAGATCTAAGATCTTTTTTTAGAAGAGGATTTTTCTTTTTATGAGATGTTTTCATCTCTATTGTTCGAGAATTAATCATTTTTACCTTTAAAGATGAAGAAAATGATCTTCTTTCTTCAAAGACTTGCCTTTCTTTCTTTTTGAGTTCTTCTCAAAGTTTACAGAGGGTTTTTTCTATATGAGACTTGAAGTCTTGGGGCCTTTATATAGGGCCAATTGATTTGTTAAATTAGTTGAAAGGATTTTTCTCTGATTGATTTGGGGATATTTCCCCATCGTTGGATCTTTGATCCTAGGGCTTCTGTTTTACAGAAGGCAATCTTGTTGTTTTCAACAAGATTGGGAAGATCTTTCTAGAACAGAATTTTAATTCTGATCAATTAATAATTTATTATTATTAGATCTTTTGATCTAACGGTGGGGAATTCTTTTAATTCCAGCGCAGAGCGGAGCGCAACTGCGCTAACGTACCCGTGCTTGACATGTGGCGCGCAGCGCAGAGCGGAGCGCAACTGCGCTAGCGCACCCGTGCTTGACACGTGGCGCGCAGCGCAGAGCGCTGGATCTGAAGCATTGCTTCAACTTTTAAAATTTGAATTTTGAAACAGAGCTTTGCGCTGATTGGGGGTGCGCTGTCTAGGGCGCAGCGCTCCTGGCGCTGGTGTGTCTGCTTTTGACACGTGGCGCGCAGCCCGCTGCGCACGGGATCTGAAGCATTGCTTCAATTTTTGAATTTTGAAATTCAAAACAGAACTTTGCTCTGATTAGGGGAAACACCTTACTGTCGTTCTTAGGAACCCTACAGTGGTATCAGTGCCTAGCTAGAGAATTAGGCGGATATTATAGGATTACGAAACCGAAATAACTCCGAAACACCCGAATCAAAACCCTAGTTTCTGTCGAAATTTTCTGAGAGTCAAAATTTTTTTTTAAAACAACTGCAGAATGTTGTATGAGATGCAACATGAATACTGTACAAAATTCAATCCCCCTCACCTTTTTTGGGCCGGCCAGACTGCTAGAAAAACCGACCACCTCTTCCAAGTAGGAGAATTTTGGGTTGAAGTTTTTACAATGTTCCAGTCTCTGGGGTTTGGTATTTCAGGTGTTGTTTGTTTTTGCTAAATTTGCATGTGATGTTATCTTTGTGCATTGGCTATTCGGAGTGTTTCGTATTCGTAATTCTAGTTTTGTTTCAGGTTATTTAGAAGGTGTTAAAAAGTTCGATCGGATATCAAATACCCATTTTAACCCTTGGTGGAAATTTTCCAAGAGTTGGATTTTTTTTCAAGTTAAAGAACATTCTAAAATCATGCAAGTAATCCGGTGGACCCTCTAGAAGAACGAAACCCTAACTCGATTCTGTGACTGTAAGAACCGCCGCCAAACCCTAAGGTTTGCGATAGTTCCACGGCGCCACAGGTGAGGTATTGGTTGACCCTTCTACGGTTGGTTCATTGGTACCGTGGCATGTACTAAGTACTTTTAAACTACGCTCAAGTATTGAGCTTTTGGGAAATTTTGGGTGTTTGTTGATTCGATCGGAATGTTTAACGTCGTCTAGATTTTTCTGGAATGTGATACAATATGTGGAATTCATTGTTCCCCGCCGAAAGACGCGGACGAAGATGCGGCGGACATCTTGCCTGAATTTCGGGGCAGATGCTAATTGGTGCTATCCGTCCACCTCTTCGAAGATGCCAAGTTGATTTATGGCACCATGTATCGAAGGTTTAAACGGATGCGGCCGATATAGCAGATTTCGTTAGATTCCCCCTCGTTTGAGGGGTTTTTGATTGTGGGGACGCTTTTCCCTGCAGGCGCAAGCCCCTGCAGTTAATTACGCTACCGTATCGCGGTAACAACTTTCTCCTTCTCCAGATAGTCATTTCGTGTCGTGGGTGTTTGTTTTGTTTGTGGTTGCCCGTGGATTGTATACGGAGACTAATTTATGTTGTCGCCCGTAGGGCGTAGATTAGTCCAAATCCTTATCTTCTTATATTTGGGTTTGGGGTTTGGGTTTAAGAATACGTTAGCCTCATTTGAGACTAAGATCAACTTAAACGTATCCTTAACATTGCGGTTCGGCCTCATGTCTTTAAACTAAGATCAACTTAACAGGATCATTTAGATCCAACAAGAGGGCAATTGGGCTCTATTGTTTAGTTTAGGGACATTGCGGTCGATTACCAGTTTAAAGACATGGTGGTCCAATGTTAGTTTAAGGACATTACGGTCCAGGTTAAGGACATCGTAGTCCGTGAGTTTAAGGACCCCACAGTCCGTAATTTAAAGACGTCATACTCTATAAAGTTTATGGACATCGTAGTCCATGAGTTTAAGGACCTCACAGTCCAGGTTAAGGACATCATAGTCCGTGAGTTTAACGACCTCACAGTCAAGGTTAAGGACACCGTAGTCCATGAGTTTAAAGACCCCACAGCCCGTGAAATGTGTGGTTGTCGAGACCCGTCACCTCTCTGAAGACGTTGAAGGATTACAACGACTGTCAAGCCCCGCTTCCCAGAGTACGCTAAGGTAGGCACGTGACATAGCCAACCATGCTACCTGTGGATAGGAATTATCCTTCCACAGTCACATTACGGCTGTAGAGATATCAAGAACAATAATACAACTATCTAGCACATGTCCATAAGCCAAAATAAAATAAGTCAAGAATAAATAATGCGGAAGCAAGAGATCCAATACAAGAATAACTGGAATGTATGTCCCATAATGCGAGCTCACATCAGGAATAAAATACTGAAAAAGTAAAAGAACTAACTACTAATGAGTCCTCACTGCTCAGCCTGCTGACTGAAGTACTCCTGCTCGGATTGCAGCAAAGGTATAGAATCTGGGCCATGCAAAACCCAGACGTCAGTATGTCATAACATCAAGCAATAATATATAAACAGGGTAGCAAGATATGCAAGTATAATCATAAATGGTAAAGCAGGTGTAACAGCAATATAAATCAGGGCAGTGAAAGGTAGTGTACAGTGAGTAATCTAAACTGGTCTATTGGGTTAACTAGTCTCAAGTCTTTGAAATCAATTTGATGAATCATCGATGTAACTCAATAGTATCCAGTGCGTGCCCGGGATCACGGTCTATGACTCTCGGGCTGAACCCGAGACGTGCCGCAAGGCAATAAAGGATGGTAGGTAATGACGAGTGATGTCCGTGGCATCACTCCGGGGCTGGCCTAGCCCGTAAGACTGATCAGAACAGGTATAGAACTGTCGAGTTACAAGTCAGATTTCATCAATGATTTCCCCATACCCCCAGGTTATATGTATTCAAGTCAGGTATTAAATAATCTGGAGCTAATGCCAACACAGGATAAGGCAGGTACAGGTTTGTCTGGATAGACAACAGGAAACGTCCGCAAGGACAACAGGTCAGGTTTGTTGGCATTAGTCACAAGATCAGGTAACAGGTGAAGCCATGGTACATCAGGTCAAGTCAATTAATGTATATAGGTGTCATGTCATATCCAGAGTTGCACGGTACCATGTCGTGTCAAGTAAAAGGCGTAACAAGTCATGTCAGGGTGCACAAGATGTCAAGTGGGTGCTCATAATCAAAATAGCATAAACATGGGTATACAAAACAAGCATGGGTACTAATAGAACGATAAACTGGAACATGTAATATGATATGCAAATAGTTACAGATTAAACTATTTAGACGTACGGTTATCGATTAGAGTTAGGATTATGGTTCCAACATTAAGTATCATACACATAAATGAATATGGAATTGTTAAATTTCGTTATTATAGGTTGAATGATCTAGGGATGCAATGATATGTATAATATGTTCAATGGATGCAACCGGGTATTCGGGGGTAGAAACTATTTAAATGTGCTATGGGTTATGCAGATAATTATTAAGTAATTTAACCACGGATGTGGGTACACTATATTGTATTTTAAGGTGCAACAAGTTATAATTTAAGATCCAAGTCTACAATGATATAATCCGACATCGAAATGCAAGAATGGAAATTAATAGCCTTAGGTTCAATTTACAGATTTAATCATGAAATAAATATGTATAGATAATATAGTAGCATGTAGCAAGTTTCACTTGCCTCGACGGATCGCGAAGTGGTATACGGATCGTCATGCGTCGGCGGGAAAAGTCGCGACGCGTGCACGGTACACGGAAAGAGTCCAAACAACACACGATGGGATCACACGGGTTAGGTATCCTCGCTGGGGCATCGGGATCGTCGACGTCACGGCCAACTCCGGCGATCTAGACAAGGCAGTGAACACAAGAAAGCAAGGTCTTAAAGAAAGAAAAGAAAAGGAAGGAAAGAAAAGAGAATGGAGGAGGAATGAGTGTACGATTTCTTACTGGGTTGCAGAGGGGTGTGCTAGCGGTGGCGGCAAGACCAACGGCGGTGAGGGCGCCGGCGAAGGGTTTTTGAAGAGCTAGGGTTTGGTTAGGGTTTGGGCTCGGTTTGATGTTTGGTGGGGTTTTTAAGTGCAAGGTTCTGGCATTGGAGGGAGAGCAGAGGAGAGGGAGGAGATGGCGATGGCGATGGGAGATGGTCGGCGGCGATAGAGGGTGGCGTTGGGTTCTTGGGTTTTCCTTGGGTGTGTGTGCAGGGGAGAGAGGCTCGGGAAGAAGAAGAATAAGATGGAGAGGAGGAGGAGACGGTGGTTTTGGAGCAGGAATAGGGTTAGGGTTTGAGGAGGCGACGAGGAGTTGGATGGGTTTTTCTCGTGGCGAGGAGTTGCATGGGGTTTTAAAAGAAACAGAAGAAGAAGAAGAAGGAGATGCAGAAGGGAGGTGACGGGATCCACGCGGCGGTGACGCGACTCGAAGAGTGTACAGTATTCGCGAGAGGTAAGAGAGAGAGCGCGATAGGAGAGAGAAAGAGAAGAGAGAGAGAGCTGCGGAGGAGGAGAGAGAAAGAGAAAAGGAAAGAAGAGAGAGGGATCTGTGGGGCCCAGCGAAAATAAAAAGAGAATTCTGATTGGTTGAGGAAAATAAAAGAGTGAGAGAAGGAAGAGAGATGGCTCGGTGGTAGGGCCCAAGCGCAGAAAAGGAGGCATTAATTGGCTCAGGGAAAAAGAGATATGGGAAAGGGTTTTTCGAAAAAAATTTAAGAAAGATTTTACTTGTTAACTAATATTTTTCTGTTAGCTGTAAACAAATCTTTCAGCTTATAAAATATATTAACGAATTTAAAAATTGAAAATAATTAGAATTTGGCGGGATACAAAATAATTCAGAAATGAGCCCGGATCGGATCTAAAATTTTGGATTTGAAATATGAAAATTATTTGTAAGCTCCAAAAATTAAAATGAAAGATTATTTAACAGAAATGCATACCCCCAAGAACGGACGCACGTACGTGCGCGTAGCCATCCAAACACGTCCGTTTCACTGAACGGGACGAGAACACGATGCAAGGACGCTACCACAGGGTTAGGGGTATTATGCAGGCCATGACATGTCTTTTTAAATTATTTTAAATGACTTAAATTGTTGTATGCAAAAATATGTGATGTTAGGGTATTCTATAATTGTGAATAACAAACTCAAGCAAGCGGGTCGAACGTAAAGTAAACTACCATTCACAATCAAACATGGTATTGAAATAAACACCTCAAACAACACATACGGCAACAGAAATTGGTATAATTGAACTCGGTTATTACATTATACCCAACTACAAAAAGAATTTCATCCTCGAAATTCCAAGAACACAAAAAGGATAAACGACCAACAAACTACAAGACAAGATGGGGAAACTTCTGCCGGATTTCATTTTCTCGTTCCCAAGTTGACTCTCCATGTGAGCGATTACCCCAAGAAACAAGTACAAGAAGGATAACCTTGTTCTTAAGAACATTTTCCCTTCGATCCACAATCGCAATCGGTCGCTCCTCAAAAGTCAAGTCTTCTCATACAGTCAGCTCCGAATGACCCAACACATGTGTTTTATCTCGCACATACTTACGGAGTTGAGATACGTGAAACACATCATGCACATTCGCCAAGGATTGCGGTAACGCCAATCGATACGCTACCTCACCAACACGCTCCAAAATCTCAAAGGGTCCGACGAATCAAGGACTGAGCTTTCCTCGACTTCCGAAACGAATCACCCCTTTAGTCGGTGATATCTTCAAGAATACCAAATCACCCACAGCGAACTCTAGAGGTCTTCTCGACGTATCTTCCCAACTCTTCTGTCGGTCTTGTGCTACTTTCATATGATTCCTGATAGCGTTAACTTTCTCAACTGTCTGCACAACCAAATCCGGTCCCAACAATCTTCGTTCACCGATATCGTCCCAACAAACAGGTGAACGACACTTGCGACCATATAAAGTTTCAAATGGAGCCATCTGAATAGTTGCCTGAAAACTATTGTTGTAAGAAAACTCCACCAAATGTAGATGATCCTCCCATGAACCCTTGAAGTCCAACATGCAAGCTCTCAACATATCTTCAAGAGTTTGGATCGTTCTCTCTACTGGTCATCTGTTTGAGGATGATAAGCTGTGCTATACTTCAATCGAGTCCCCAAACTTTCCTGTAAGCTCCTCCAGAAGTGTGATAAGAACCGAGTGTCACGGTCGGACACGATACTCACCGGTACTCCATGCAATCTTACAATCTCCTGCATGTATCGTTCTGCCAAAGTTTCTGCTGATTGACCAACCCGAAAAGGAATGAAATGAGCTGCCTTGGTCAAACGATCAACAATCACCCAACCTGCATTGTTTCCTTTTAGACTCCGCGGTAGAGATGTCACGAAATCCATGGTTACATGTTCCCACTTCCACTGAGGAATCGGAAGTGGTTGCAATAAATCAGCAACCCTTTGATATTCAGCCTTAACTTGCTGACACACCAAGCATTTTGCCACAAAGCGGGCAATCTCCCGTTTCATGCCTTCCCACCAGAAATGCTGCCGTATATCTCGGTACATCTTCGTGCCTCCTGGATGTACGGAATATGATGAACTGTGCGCCTCCTTCATAAGTTCTTCGTGAATATCTTCCTTTGGAACACACAACCGGCTACCATATCTCAACGAACCATCTTCATAGATCAGTAAGTCAGTTCGAAGTCCAGCTTCAACCTGTTCTCGAAACTTTTGCAATTTAGGGTCCTGCGATTGCGCTGCTTTAATATTCTCGATCAACGACGAATGTACCTGCAGCTGCATCAACTGTCCCGAAGAATGTGGTAGCACAACCTCCAAATCAAATCTTCGAAAGTCTTCAATGAGTTCCTTCTGTGCAGTCAACGTCTGAATTGCTGGTAACCGACGGATGGTACTTAAGATCAAGATCGTAGTCAGCCATCAGCTCCAACCATCTACGTTGCTTCATATTAACCTCCTTCTGCGTGAACACATACTTCAAGCTTTTATGATCGGTAAAAACCTCGACCCTTTCGCCCAAAAGGCAGTGTCTCCAAATCTTCAAAGCGAAGATCACAGCCGCAAGCTCCAAGTCATGAGTTGGGTAATTCTTCTCATGGGTCTTCAACTGTCTCGATGCGTACGTTATAACCTTCCCATGCTGCATCAAAACACATCCCTATCCTTTCCCAGATGCGTCGCTGTGAATCACCAATCCTCCAGAACTGTCTGGCACAATGAGAATAGGAGCGGTTATCAATTTCTGCTTCAACGCCTCAAAAGCTGACGCACACCTATCCGTCCACACAAAAGGTACCTCCTTGTGCGTAAGCATAGTCAACGGCTCTGCCAGACGAGCAAAGTTCTCCACGAACCGTCTGTAATACCCTGCGAGTCCAAGAAAGCTTCTTATCTCCGCAACATTCTTCGGAATCGGCCAATCTCGAACTGCTGCAATCTTTTCGGGATCAACAGCGATTCCATCGCTAGACATGACATACCCTAAAAACTTTACTTCTTTCAGCCAAAACTCGCACTTGCTCGTCTTTGCATATAATTTTTCTTGTCTCAGCGTCTGCAGTGCGATCTTCAAATGTTCTGCATGCTCTTCAATACACTTCGAGTAGACCAGAATATCATCAATGAACACCACAATAAACTGGTCCAAAAATGGTGAAAAGATTCGGTTCATCAAGTCCATGAATATCGCCGGTGCATTCGTTACTCCGAAAGGCATCACTAAGTACTCGTAATGTCCATACCGAGTTCGGAACGCCGTCTTTCAAATATCTTATATTTTCACTCGGACCTGATGATATCCGGATCGCAAATCCAGCTTCGAGAATACCCTCGCGCCATTAAGCTGTTTAAATAGTTCGCTAATGCGAGGGATTGGGTACTTGTTCTTAATAGTCATAATTCTCGATAATCGATACACATCCTTCTTATGCCATCTTTCTTCTTGACTAGAAGAACTGGAGCTCCCCACGGCGAGTTACTGCTTCGGATCCAACCCTTCTCAAGTAATTCAGTAACCTGCTTCTTAACTTCTTCCAACTCCACTGGTGCCATTGGATAGTACGCTTTAGAGACTGGCGCTGCACCAGGAACAAGATCAATCGCGAACTCTACGTCTTGCTTCGGCGGTAATCCTGATATGTCTTCGAACGCGTCCATGAAATCTCGAACAACAGCCGGCGCTTCATCTTTATCAACCTCCAATGACGAAAGAACACTAGTTGTCGGTCTAGCCCTAAACTCGACTGGCCCGACAGAACTGCTTCCTCCAGTGAAGATAAACTCGAGATGTCCGGGAATCTGGAAAATTACTTTCTTTGCCCTACAATCAATGTGAGCATGGAAAGTGCCGAGGAAATCCATTCCCAAGACGACTTCATAGCTGCCCGTATCAATCACCAAGAAATCTGCAAAAAGCTCCCGTCCACAAACAACAACTGCACAATCTTTACACTCTCTACTAGATATGATTTTCCCATTCCTAATGTGTATATCCCAGAAACTAGACAGGGTCGTGCAGGTAATCGAGTGTGTAGCTATAAACTTGGACGACATAAAACAATGGGATGCACCAAAATTAAATAACGCTAATGCGGGAACACCATGAACAAGTAGAATACCTGAAACAACTTCCCTCGAAGCCTTGACTTCCTCAGCCGTCAGGGTAAATGCTCAAGCTTGATTGGGTCCCTGAGTCAGCTGCTTCAGTCTTTGAAATGGTTTCTGCGGTGGCTTCTGACCATCATCCTTCGTGCGAAGCTTCGACGGACAAGTGCTGATAGTATGATCCGCCGATCCACAAACCAAACAGAGTCCCTGTTTCCTTCGACACTCCCTTTGCACGTGCCCAGGTAAATGGCAGTAGTCACAGATCACGGTCCTCCTCTGATCAACGACATCATGCTTCTTCATCAGTGTTACACCATGACGGTCCACTGGAATACCTCTGCATCCATGAGCTCGGTTTAGTGCAAATGCCGGCTTCCTTACTGTAAATGCTGGCTGCTATGAACTCCCAGTCTTCATAGATAGGCTCTGCTGCTCTCGAGCCGCTGTAAGCACTTGAGAAAAAGTGGTTAAACCCAGGGAGACAATCTGCCTCTGGATGTCCACATCCAAACTGCGCATGAACCTCCTTGCCCTATCAGCATCGTTGGCAACCAGAGGTCCAGCGAATCTACTGAGCCGCGTCCACTCAGCTGCGTGCACATCTACAGGTGCGCCGTTCTGCTTCAAACTGACGAACTTTTCCTCCATTTCCTCCCGTGCAGTCCGCGGGAAGAACTTCTCCAAGAAACTCTTCGAAAAATCCGCCCACTTGATCGGCTTGGGCAAGCGGGTCTCTTCCACAAGCCACCATTCACGGGCGTAATCCACCAGCTGGATGCGTACTACATCCACTCTCTTATCTTCAGGGATCTGTTCCGCAATGAGTAAATTCTCCGTGTCAACCAGCCACTGCTCCACTGGCAATGGCTCCTCCAAGCCAGTAAAGACAGACGGACCCAGTCTCCTGAAATCCGCCACGGTACCCATACGATCCCCCAGTATGGCCACAACCTTGTTCACGGACTGCTGAATGGTCCGCAAACCTTCCTGAAAAGATTCAGCCTGCTGATGGATCAGCTCGGTCTGTCGCTTTTGATTCTCCAACATCCCACGTATCACTCCAAGCATAGCGGCTTCGTCAACACGTCTTTGGTACGTCTTCAGATTTTTGTCTGCCATGTTCCTGAAATCAAAGCACCAGAAGGATTTGCATGATAACAGATTCAAAATCTAGATCAAGGCTAGAACTCCAAGTTACTTAAATAGAGTACCGTATTGTAACCATGCCGCGGTATCATAACTACAATTACATAACTCCACCCAAGTCGCCTAAGTTCTAGAGATAAACAAGGAACCAGGTTTCGAGTCGATATGCAAAGGAGGTTTGCATGTCGTAAAAGTATAATCAGGAGGAGGTTAAGATTCAAGAACGGTAAAACGGCAAGGTGGAAGGACATGTTTCCTAATCACGAGTATTCTGATTCGTGTATTGGGTCCAATACCCAACTACAAAAGAATCAAACCCGATTAACCTATAACCTATGTCTCTGATACCAAAAGAACCATGTCACGCCCCGCTTCTCAGAGTACGCTAAGGTAGGCACGTGACATAGCCAACCATGCTACCTGTGGATAGGAATTATCCTTCCACAATCACATTACGGCTGTAGAGATATCAAGAACAATAATACAACTATCTAGCACATGTCCATAAGCCAAAATAAAATGAGTCAAGAATAAATAATGCGGAAGCAAGAGATCCAATACAAGAATAACTGGAATGTATGTCCCATAATGCGGGCTCACATCAGGAATAAAATACTGAAAAAGTAAACGAACTGACTACTAATGAGTCCTCACTGCTCAGCCTGCTGACTGAAGTACTCCTGCTCGGATTGCAGCAAAGGTACGGAATCTGGGTCATGCAAAACCCAGACGTCAGTGCGTCATAACATCAAGCAATAATATATAAACAGGGTAGCAAGACATGCAAGTATAATCATAAATGGTAAAGCAGGTGTAACAGCAATATAAATCAGGGCAGTGAAAGGTAGTGTACAGTAAGTAATCTAAACTGGTATATTGGGTTAACTACTCTCAAGTCTTTGAAATCAATTTGATGAATCATCGATGTAACTCAATAGTACCCCGTGCGTGCCCGGGATCACGGTCTATGACTCTCAGGCTGAACCCGAGACGTGCCGCAAGGCAGTAAAGGATGGTAGGTAATGACAAGTGATGTCCGTGGCATCACTCCGAGGCTGGCTTAGCCCGTAAGACTGATCAGAACAGGTATAGAACTGTCGAGTTACAAGTCAGGTTTCATCAATGATTTCCCCATACCCCCAGGTTATATGTATTCAAGTCAGGTATTAAATAATCTGGAGCTAATGCCAACACAGGATCAGGCAGGTACAGGTTTGTCTGGATAGACAACAGGAAACGTCCGTAAGGACAACAGGTCAGGTTTGTTGGCATTAGTCACAAGATCAGGTAACAGGTGAAGCCATTGTACATCAGGTCAAGTCAAGTAATGTGTATAGGTGTCATGTCATGTCCAGAGTTGCACGGTACCATGTCGTGTCAAGTAAAAGGCGTAACAAGCCATGTCAGGGTGCACAAGATGTCAAGTGGGTGCTCATAATTAAACTAGTATAAATATGGGTATACAAAACAAGCATGGGTACTAATAGAACGATAAACTGGAACATGTAATATGATATGCAAATAGTTACAGATTAAACTATTTAGACGTACGGTTATCGATTAGAGTTAGGGTTATGGTTCCAACATTAAGTATCATACACATAAATGAATATGGAATTGTTAAATCTCGTTATTATGGATTAAATGATCTAGGGATGCAATGATATGTATAATATGTTCAATGAATGCAACCGGGTATTCGGGGGTAGAAACTATTTTAAAGTGCTATGGGTTATGCAGATAATTATTAAGTAATTTAACCACGGATGTGGGTACACTATATTGTACTTTAAGGTGCAACAAGTTATAATTTAAGATCCGAGTCTACAATGATATAATCCGATATCGAAATGCAAGAATGGAAATTAATAGCCTTAGGTTCAATTTACAGATTTAATCATGAAATAAATATGTATAGATAATATGGTAGCATGTAGCAAGTTTCACTTGCCTCGACGGATCGCGAAGCGGTATACGGAACGTCACGCGTCGGCGGGAAAAGTCGCGACGCGCGCACGGTACACGGAAAGAGTCCAAACAACACACGATGGGATCACACGGGTCAGGTATCCTCGCTGGGGCGTCGGGATCGTCGACGTCGTGGCTAACTCCGGCGATCTAGACAAGGCAGTGAACACAAGAAAGCAAAGTCTTAAAGAAAGAAAAGAAAAAGAAGGCAAGAAAAGAGAATGGAGGAGGAATGAGTGTACGATTGCTTACTGGGTTGCAGAGGGGTATGCTAGCGGTGGCGGCGAGACCAACGGCTATGAGGGCGCCGGCGAAGGGGTTTTGAAGAGCTAGGGTTTGGTTAAGGTTTGGGCTCGGTTTGATGTTTGGTGGGGTTTTTAAGTGCAGGTTTCTGGCGTTGGAGGGAGAGCATAGGAGAGGGAGGAGATGGCGATGGCGATGGGAGATGGTCGATAGCGATGGAGGGCGGCGTTGGGTTCTTGGGTTTTCCTTGGGTGTGTGTGCAGGGGAGAGAGGCTCGGGAAGAAGAAGAGAAGAAAAATAAGATGGAGAGGAGGAGACGGTGGTTTTGGAGCAGGAATAGGGTTAGGGTTTGAGGAGGCGACGAGGAGTTGGATGGGTTTTTCTCATGGTGAGGAGTTGCATGGGGTTTTAAAAGAAACAGAAGAAGAAGAAGGAGATGCAGAAGGGAGGTGACGGGATCCACGCGGCGGTGACGCGACTCGAGGAGTGTACAGTATTCACGAAAGGTGAGAGAGAGAGCGCGAGGGGAGAGAGAAAGAGAAGAGAGAGAGAGCTACGGAAGAGGAGAGAGAAAGAGAAAAGGAAAGAAGAGAGAGCGATCTGTAGGGCCCAGCGAAAATAAAAAGAGGATTCTGATTGGTTGAGAAAAATAAAAGAAAGAGAGAAGAAAGAGAGATGGCTCGGTGGTGGGGCCCAAGCGCAGAAAAGGAGGCATTTAATTGGCTCAGGGAAAAAAAGATATGGGAAAGGGTTTTTGAAAAAAAATTTAAGAAAGATTTTACTTGTTAACCAATATTTTTCTGTTAGCTGTAAACAAATCTTTCAGCTTATAAAATATATTAACGAATTTAAAAATTGAAAATAATTAGAATTTGGCGGGATACAAAATAATTCAGAAATGCGCCCGGGTCAGGTCTAAAATTTTGGATTTGAAATATGAAAATTATTTGTAAGCTCCAAAAATTAAAATGAAAGATTATTTAACAGAAATGCATACCCCCAAGAATGGACGCACGTACGTGCACGTAGCCATCCAAACACGTCTGTTTCACTGAACGGGATGAGAACACGATGCAAGGAAGCTACCACAGGGTTAGGGGTATCATGCAGGTCATGACATGTCTTTTTAAATTATTTTAAGTGACTTAAATTGTTATATGCAAAAATATATGATGTTAAGGTATTCTATAACTGTGAATACAACAAACTCAAGCAAGCGGGTCGAACGTAAAGTAAACTACCATTCACAACCAAACATGGTAAATGAAATAAACACCTCAAACAACACATACGACAACAGAAATTGGTATAATTGAACTCGGTTGTTACAACGACAGATATCAGAGGAGTAAAGATATGTACCCTCGAACCGGTGTAAATTGGTTGAAAGATCTGTAGTCCAATTTGGGACTAAGACTTGTTAAATATTTATGAGCAGACGGGCTCAATTAAATATAAGTTGAGGACTTATGGCCAATGTTGGGCTAAGTCCAATAAACATTTTGTTTATTCTGACTATTGAGCCTTTATTTGGGCTTGGCCCTTTTAATAATGCTGAGCAAAAAATCTTTTCTTTTATCTTGTATTGAATGCAAAGCATTCAGCAGAGCTCTGGCTCATTAAAGAAAAATTTGTGTTCTATCAGCGCAACCTATGGTGCGCTAGGCGCTTTGCGCCGATCAAAAAGCGCAGTGCGCTTATGCCACGTGGCGCATATGTAAGGGACACGTGTCGCGCTTGGCGCTATACGCCAGATGATGGGCGTATTGCACCAGTTTATGAGCGCTAAGCGCTAGTCCATGAGCGCTAAGCGCTGTCAATTTAGGGGCGCACACGTGAGTGACACGTGGCGCGCTTGGCGCTGAGTGCCAGCCCATGAGCACTGTGCGCTATTTCAGAAGTGCAAAGCGCAAGTTGCATACGTGGTTGACACGTGGCGCATATTGGTGCTGAGTACCGGTCCAGAGAGCACAGAAGCGCTGTTCAAGAGCGCAAGGCGCATTTCAATAGCGCAAAGCGCATTTGATCAATTTTTATGATCTGTGAACAAATTTATGTTCTTTTAGATGAGTCTTTGTCTCAAGATTCAAGAACAACAGTTCTTATTTTTGAAAGGCTTGCCTTTATAGATCAATGATCTGTGTGAAGAATTTGTTTTTCTTTTATTACGTGATGAGATCTTTTGATCTCTTTTTTTATGAAGGACCTTGGTCTTTGTAGATTTATGATCTTTTAAGAAAATAATTCTTCTTTTTATGAGATGATTTCATCTCTATGTTCATCGTTCATGATCTTTACCTTGAAGAAATAATCTTCTTTTGCTGAGAGCTTGCTCTTCTTTCTTTGAATTTCTCAAAGTTTATAGGGGGGTTTCTCTATATCAGACTTGAAGTCTTGGGGCCTTTATATAGGGCAAGTTGATTTGTTGAATCAGTTAAAGAGATTTTTATCTGATTGATTTGGGGATGTTTCTCCACCATTGGATCTTTGATCTTAGGGCTTCCGTTTTACAGAAGGCAATCTTCTTGTTTTTTAACAAGATTGAAAGAAAATCTTTTCATAACAAAATTTTAATTCTGATTAATGATTTATCATTATTTATTAGATTTTTTGATCTAAGGGTGGGGAATTTTTTAATTCCAGCGCTGGCGCACCCGTGCTTTGCACGTGGTGCGCTGCTCAGAGCGTAGCATAGCCTGCGCTAGCGCACCCGTGTTTGACATGTGGCACGCAGTGTGCCCAGCGCTAGTGTACACATGGTGCACTGCCTAGGGCGCAGTGCACCTGGCGCTAGCGCATCAGTGTTTGACATGTGGCATGCAGCGCGTCTAGCGCTGGATTTGAAGCGTTGCTTCAATTTTTTTGAAATTCAAATTTCAAACAGAGCTTTTCTCTGATTGGGGGAAACAAATTCCCCCCACCGTTGCGCTCACGTGGTCCACACTTGAGTGCAGCGGTGGCAGCATTTGCGCCCTTGGATCAACTCAGAAATTGAAGAGGCGTTTCAATGCCTATAAATAGGACCTTTGGTCCCTTAGATAATTTTCATCTTCTTTTTGAAAATTATCTCTTCTTCAGAGCATTGCTCTCTTATTTAAGAACTTTTCAAGAGTAAAAACTCTGTTAAAATTTTAGGTAAATTTTAAAACTTTTAATAAACTAGGGATTTACCCATTAACAGAGCCTTACTCTTCATAGATCATAGATCTAAAGAAAACCCTTTTAGGGTTTTATTAACAGAGCTTTGCTCTTCTGAACCCATAGATCTACAGAGATCTTTTCTTGGGATTTCTTAGCCCATGAACAGAGCTCTGCTCTTTTGATAACATGTAGATTTCTTAAACTCTTGTGAAGAACTCTTAAGAGTTTGTTCATGGATCTTGAAGATCGCAGAATTTTTAAATTCATAAAAATTAATTTTAATTAATTCTTTTCTGATGGTGTTTTTCATTATCATTACAGAGCCAGGATCTTGAGAAATTTTATTCCTTCATGATCAGAGTTTGACAAGTGTCACTCTGTCATAGAGCATTGCTCTCAAAGGGAGATTTTCTCCTTTTCCCAAGGGATCTCTCATTTAATGAGAATTTTCTTGAGGATTTCCTCAGTTAATTAACAGTCTCATCCAATGATGAGGCTGTTCTATTAATTATTAATTGATGAATTATCATCCAGATTTTATGGGCCCCCTTTGGTCCCTCTCCACTGCATTGCAGTGTGGTGCAAATTTTAAAGTACCGAGTGTCAGAATTTAAAATTAAATTATAGCACTGACAGTTGACTTCTGTCCCTTTTTGCGCAGGCGACATGTCTTTCGACACTTCGTTTCCGTTTGTCCGTTCAGAGGGAGGATTCCCTGAGGCGCCTGTGGATCGGGAGGTTCTCGCGCTCATCAAAGACCATGACCCGGAACACAAAAATCTTCACTTGTGGGGTAGATGGTATGACCAGATTATCAGAGGCCGCCAGAGCTTTTCTTGTACGACGCCTTCGGAGCCTATCTCGGCGGTCCCGTATGCAGATGCACCCCCGGTGAACTATGCCGTGGAGGTGGTTAATTAGACTTCGAAGGGCCTCCTTCAGCCTTCGATTGCCGCTATACCCGTGCAGCCACCGGAAGCTTTGGATACCCTAGGACGGCGTATATGTCAGGATGAGTGGCGCCCATGGGGACAGCCCCATAACATCGGGCTAACTCCCCGTCATCCGGCCGGGTACTTGCAGTGGGCCCGGTACATCTTGTCGGCGAAGAAATCGCAGCTGCTAAAGCTCGGCTTATACCCTGCGGTCTACACTTCGTTGTTCCAGTATTCTGCACCTCCCACATGGTGGATCAAGACGTTTTTGGAGCAGTGGAATATCCCGACCTATACCTTCCATCTATTGGATAGAGAGGTCTCCATTTCCTTGGAAGAATTCGCCGAGCTTTCTGGTCTACCGGTTAGGGGGGAGCACTACGAGGAGCTGCTTCCTCCGGACGAATATGTTTTTGCCACCAAGCCAGTGGTGATGGGCCTCACACCGGAGAACGCCATTCAGTACCAGTTCCCGAGTCTGATAAAGGTGCTGAACATGTATGAGAGCCTCTTCCTTGAATCTGGAGGCCGAGGGGTCAGCTTTGCGGACTTCATTGTCCATTTTCTTCGCCCGGAGATTTTGTCGCGACAAGGCGAAAAGTTTGCTAAACTTGACGATCCCTTCGGCTTTGGATTGGACCGTCGGCCGATACTGGAAGTTGATCAAAAGGGTTTCTTTCTCCCTGACGTCGCGATCGTCCCCCTGTCAGAAATCGCCGCTCCGGGCATTGACGAGAAAGCATTTTTTCTTGGGTCTCTTGAGCTATGGTTGAGCTGGTTCGCGCTTCCTATGCACCCTCGTTACATGAGGCCTTCCATCTTCTACCCCGCGCATCGCATGGTTGCCGGAATACAAGTGGCCATCGGGATCGCCGGGTTAGCCCACCTATATCACGGTCTTAGCTTAGCGGCGGATACCACTGAACCAGGGGTGCATCCTGCCAACTTCCCGATGCATTACTTCTGTAACAACTCTATTTTTAATGTACAAAGAATTGATTTAAATTCAATATATACTTGGAGTATTTATTGTGGCTGATATCTCTTTAAGTATTTATTTCACTCCATAATTACAAGAAAGAGCTTGTAGCTCATTGGTAATATACCTTGCACTGCTGAACTAAGCCACCAGAGTTCAAATCCCATGCCCCACATTATTTTTGTATTTATTTTGTTTTAATTTCTTTTGGAAGTCAACAGTCAAAACGCCATAATTCACAAAACTTGAACTGAACCCAGAAAAGTAAATATACCATAAATCCCCCCACGAGACCCCCACCTTCCGGCGCCCTGACTCAGCCAGGATCGGCTGAGTCGGCCGGCGGACCGGCCGACTCGCGCCGGCGCCGCCGGCCGGACTCGGCCGGACCACCGAGTCCCCTGAACGGAAAAGTTGCGTCTTGACCTGGTCTTCTCACCTGCACACACTAAATTCCTAGATCGGTTACCGAATGCACATTAAACCTCTTTTACCCCTAAACTTAATGATTTGTTAATAATTTTTATATATTTTTATATATATATTTTTTATAAAAAACCCTAACCCTAGCCTAACCCTATATATACCCCCCATACCCTCTACTCTCTCATCCTAATTCCTAAGTCCACTCTCTCAAAATCCCAAAAGAACTTTGGTACGTTAGAAAACGAGCGAAAAGCGAAGCGCTGACGAAATCGATGGTGAAATTCCAGTGATCGTGCTAGGACCTCTCAACGACGATTCGACGCACCGGCAAACCCGCTACTTCCCTCTCACTCTCTAGCGTTGTCCAAACCCGTAACTCCCTCTTTTCTACCTTTCTTTTCTTTCATAAAAATACGACTTTACAAACCCGACGGAAATTGGAACAAACCGATTTCCGATTCGGTTTTCTATCAAATCTCACTTATCACCAATTCCATCATGCTTAAACATCCTTATGTTGACTATTAATCACTTAACAACTAATTTGAACAAGTTTTCTCACATGAAATAATAGCTTTTGCAATATATCGTATGTTTTCACTTAAATACCACAATGTTTAGTTTTCACATTTAACCCCCTTAACATTGCTAAACCTTAAAGTAGTTCACGAGGTAATGACCTACCTCCACACACACTCATATGCAAACATAACACGCTACCTTGAAAACTTAGAATATGATAAAACAAGATTTTACAATTAAATACCATTTTCTTAATAAAACCTTTTCTAAAAGTTTTAGGTTGCTACACTTTTAAAACAAATATCTTTTAATAGGAAAATACGATAAGTTGTGGACATCGATCGTTTATCTAAACCTGACTTTGTAGTGTCTTGGCTAGACAAGTGAGCAAAGGTAACTTTAAAAGGCCCGTCTCACGATTCGTGAGCGGATCCCTCCTTCCTCATTTCTATTTACCTGGCCACAATTGGCAGTGAAGAGGCGATTTGAGACTTCTAACAACTTGTTGTTTAAATCATTTAAAATTAGTCTAGTTGAAATAGGAAACCTTAAAACCTAAAATATGGAAAATCGACTTTTGCAAATAAATACCTTTTACTTTAATAAAACCGTATTCTAAAGAATTAGTATTTTACAATCTTTGCAAAGCGCCACTACAACCCACCTTTGGGGAACCCGTTAGGGATAGTACGGTTTATCGTGCACCCTCGGGCTTAGTAGTGCGAGATTCAGACCCCCGCAAGGAGTATTCGGTCTCGAAAGGTTTAAAATACGACATTTAAGAAAAATGAGATTTTTGGAAAATAAATATTTAATAAAAATTATTATTGTATAAACATATGTCTATTTATCATTTAAACACCTATTTTATTATAAGATAAATTTTTCCACCTTTTCCTAAACATCACAACACTAAATTTTACATTATAATACAATGAATTTCAAATAAATTAAAATTACAGATAAATACCTTTATTTATGTAATTAGGATATTTTCACTATAAATATCACAAATAAAATTTACACTCATTATAACTATAAAGATGAATAATAAATACTTGGGGTGTATCTTGAAAACTATACAAAAGTATTTTTACATAAAAACCCATCAAGTTTTATAAATTACAATAAGGACCCTAACAATTATAGAACTTCGACTTACATTTCTTTTGGTCTGACTCGGGTTTGAGTCTGATTATTTTTGACTTGAATATGATTCAAGTCAATCTACATTCTTTAATATTTCAACTCAATATGAACACTTGAATCCCAGAATCCAGTTAACAATCTATACAACTTGACTGAATCAAACCATGGATATACATCCATTATTCCGTTATTCCATTTACCTGATTATACAGTTACAATCTGTTTACTGATATCATGGTTTTGGTCGGTCATCCAACTTACACAGTACAATACAACAATACAACCAAAACACTATGGGGTTTAAGGGGTAGATTTGTGCGGAAAGTGTTAGAAGTGGCACGAGGCGGTAAGATTAAGACACCTAACCTATATTCCGTTGTTGTTGTACCGTGGCTTAACGGTTCCTTGTACATTCCGTTGCCCTGGTCTCTAGCATACTGAGACCCCTCTCGTATACACTGGCATCCTTCCGTACCAAACTACAAACAACAGCGTGAACACAATATTCTATAACATTATACTTTAGAAAATACCTCTTATTCTGTCTTTTCTAATTCTTCCTTATCTTTGGGACTTACCGAGCGACCTGTTCGCTGGCGACATTCTATTTCTTTTTTCTTTGAATGTCGTCAGGTGTTTTGGACCCGGCAGAGATCGAGCCCACCGGTGAAGACTTGGAGCAGTTTCACGAAGACCCCGAGCTCTAGACATTGTACCTTGTTCTATTCAGTATTTTCCATTTACTGTTATGCCATTGTTTAGGCATCGCTTTTCATTCCAGTTGTATTTACTTTTCATGCATTGTACAAAAGAATGTTATTAATAAAGTTGCTTTTATTTCTATATCTCTTGTCTCTTATGATTTACTTTTATATTGCTTAGATACGCTTAGCGTATGTACTTCTAAGTATATACGTAGCGGACCTCGTTGCGTCCCCTTCGCTGTACACCGGGAAGCGGGGCGTGACAGATTTTGTTGGTGGCCCATGCAGGTCCGAGCTGTATGAATCCCTATCATGCAGTTCTGGTCTGCGTAAACAACCTAAGCAATATAACACAAGAACCAGCAACTAAAACATTCTTTACAATTCATGTTTCTTGAATCTTACAAATTTCTATTCCTTGAATCTTATCATTTCATGTATTTGAATCTGTCCTAATCCAAATTTTTCTTCAAGATTATGGATTCCCCGAACAATACCGCACCAATGTCAATAACACACCTCCAGCACTACCTCTCACACCAGCTGTTCCTACGCCACCCACCGAGCAAACAATGATACTTGAGGCGATCCGCAGCCTTCTCGAGGGACAGCAACAACTCCTGAACCGTCCCGAGACCGACGCACTGGGAGTAAAGAAATTCAGGGCTTTACATCCCAAACAGTTCTCTGGAAAAGGAAGCCCTCTTGAAGCAGAAGAATGGGCACAAAGCATAGAAGACGATCTGGCAACAGCTCAAGTGCCAGATATCGCTTGGGTCCGTATGGCAAAACAACAGCTCACGGACAATGGTCGCAACTGGTGGAAGGCGGAAGAAAGCTACAGCCGATTGAATGGAAGACTTTTCGTGAGAAGTTCGACGCGAAATACTTCCCTGTGACTGCCAAGTTTGCCATGGAGCAGAAATTCATTCATCTACAACAAGGATCGATATGGGACAAATCAGTAGATGAATACGACGCTGAATTCACCATGCTAAGTCGGTAAGATATGTCACAACAGTTCAATTTTTAAATCTCACATACTACACAGCTAACACAATCTTTAAACAAATTCGCGGCACACTTGATACCGACGGACGAGATCAGAGCCCATCGCTTTCAACAAGGACTGAACACGGAGATTCAGGCTGCTTTAGCCACGGGAAAATTTCTGACTCATGAGGATGCTCTGGAAGCTGCCCGCAGTTATGAGGCAGTGATAAAAGCAAGGGGCAGATCTCAGTCTGCAGGAGTCAAACGCCCTGCCAATCAGATAGCAGGTGGAGCCTCGTCTAGGCCACCTTTCATGCCAAGATGACCCGGAGTACCAAACCATCGTCCCAGCCCAGCCTTTTGCACCTACTGTAAGAGAACTGGATATATGATGAAGGACCGTCGTCGAGCCAACCGCCTTTTCTTAGTCTGTGGCTCAGCTACTCACGATATTGGGTCTTGTCCCCAAAGACAGAACCCAGTTGCTGCACCCAGGCCAGCAATTACTTATCTGCAGCGACCAGCTCTTCAGGCACCTGCTCCCAGACCTGCACTACCAACACCATCCAGAGGACCACAAGCTGCACCACCTTCTCGTCAGTTCCATCAAGCTTAAAGGAACGTTCCGAGGAATGCTCCTCAGGCCAGGAAGAATGTACCAAGGTGCCAGACTTTCACGATGTCCGTGGAAGAAGCTGAGGCCACTGGCCAAGTCATCACTGGTAAACTTTTCTTTTCAAGCTTTGCTTTTCTATCCTGCTACTTAGCTACATATTTTTTATACCTAAAACATATCCCACATACCTTAGGTACAATCTTAGTATCCTCAATCCCTGCACTAGCACTGTTTGATACTGGAGCATCACACTGCTTTATGTCGCAACGGTTTATTCGAACCCATGCGATTCCAGTCTCACCGCTTGTATCCAGCTGGAATGTCAGTTCAGGAAATGGCGTTCTAAAGGCAACTATGTGATACAGCTTGTGTCCAGTCGTCGTCTGCAGCAGAGAATTTTATGCTGACTTCAAAGTGCTGGACATACCGAACTTCGATGTGGTTCTAGGAATGGATTGGCTTGGAACTTTTTATGCTACCATAGACTGTCGTCAAAAGAGAGTAGTATTCGAGATTCCAGACCATCCGGTCTTCTATTTCAAAAGCGGAGAACGTACACTGGAGCCAAGTACCTACAAAGCGGAGCCAAGAGAAGCAGTTGTTGCAACAGCTCAAGCGGAGGAAGAATCAAGACCAGATGTGATTCGAGAGTTCGACGATGTATTTCCTGACGATATATCAGGTTTGCCTCCCGATCGAGCTCTTGAATTCAGTATTGATTTAGTACCAGGAGCACAACCGGTGATCAAAGCACCCTATCGTTTAAGTCCGGAAGGTTTGAGGGAAGTCCGAACACAGTTGGACGAATTACTAGCGAAAGGATAGATTCGTCCCAGCACTTCAAGTTGGGGATCACCTGTATTACTTGTGAAGAAGAAGGAAGGTTCATACAGAATGTGCATCGATTATAGAGCCTTGAACGAAGTCACTATAAAGAACAACTATCCACTCCCGCGCATCGATGATTTATTCGATCAGCTAAGTGGATCTTGTGTTTTCTCTAAATTAGATCTTCGTTCAGGTTATCATCAAGTGAAGGTCAAGGAAGCTGATATTCACAAAACAGCTTTCAGAACTCGCTATGGACATTACGAATTTCTAGTGATGCCATTTGGAGTGACCAATGCATCCACAATATTCATGAACCTAATGAATCAAGTTTTCTGGGAGTACTTAGATAGGTTTGTTGTCATCTTCATCGACGACATCCTGTTGTATACTAAAAGTCGGAAAGAACATGCAGAGCATCTACGAATTGTCCTAGAAACTCTTCGACAACATCAGCTTTATGCCAAGTACAGCAAGTGCGAGTTTTGGCTAAATCAAGTTAGCTTTCTTGGACATATCGTATCAGGAGAAGGAATCTCTGTGGATCCAGCGAAAGTTTCAGCAGTTAGCGAATGGCCTACACCAAAGTCAGTGAAGGATATTCGAAGTTTCTTGGGTTTAGCTGGATATTACATAAGGTTTATTGAAGGCTTTTCGAAGATAGCAACGCCCCTGACCAAGCTCACACGTAAAGATGAAGAATTTGTGTGGTCAGAAGCATGCGAACAAGCTTTCGTAGAACTCAAGTCAAGGTTGACATCAGCACCTATTCTCGTCATACCGGATCAATCTGGAGGATTCGAAGTGCATTGCGATGCATCCGGTAAGGGATTAGGATGTGTTCTACATCAGCACGGTAAGGTTGTGGCTTATGCTTCAAGACAACTGAAGACTCATGTGCGCAATTATCCGACGTATGATCTGGAGTTGGCAGCCGTTATCTTTGCTCTCAAGATTTGGCGCCATTATTTACTTGGTGAACGAGTGAACATCTACACAGATCATAAAAGTCTGAAGTACGTGTTTACTCAGAAGGAGTTGAATATGCGGCAGAGAAGATGGTTAGAACTCATGGCGGACTTTGACATCAACTTGCAATATCATCCAGAGAAGGTGAATGTAGTAAGTACCTGATGCTCTTAGTCGCCAACCATTATCGATGAATCTCACCGCTCAGTGGAAGCTTCAACAAGACTTGCATCAGATGGAGATTGAAGTAATTATGCCAGGCAATACTTCAAGTTTGATGAATTTACAAGTTCAATCAACCATTGTAAATCAGATCAAAGCAGCTCAAGCAAGTGATGCTAAGTTGCAAAAGATCAGAGAATAAGTGGAGAATGGACTCAGAACAGACTTCATCATCCATGAAGACGGATCTTTGAGATACGGCAGCAGATTGTGTGTACCAAAAGGTCATGTTCGGGAAGAGTTAATGAAAGAAACTCACAGCTCTCCCTATTCAGTACACCCTGGAGGTACCAAAATGTACAAAGATCTACGTCAGAATTATTGGTGGCATGGAATGAAGCGTGAAGTAGCCAGAAGCGTCTCAAAATGCTTGGTGTGTCAGCAATTAAAGGCAGAAAATCACAGGACTGCTGGATTACTTCAACCGTTACCAATCCCAGAATGGAAATGGCAACACATCACGATGGACTTTGTGACTGCTCTTCCTCGCAGCACAAAGGGTAACGATGTCATATGGGTCATTGTGGATCGACTCACAAAGTCGGCTCACTTCATCCCATTTCGAGTTGGCCAATCTACTGAGACACTAGTAAAGAAGTACATGGAGGTAATAATCTACTTAAGATTTAAACTCTTCATAATGTACTATCTCTGATACCCATAAACTCATACAGGAAATTGTGAGACTTCATGGAGTACCGGTCTGCATTGTCTCCGATCATGACACTAGGTTCCGATCGCAATTTTGGCAGAGTCTGCAAGCAAGCTTGGGAACAAGTCTGAACTTCAGCACAGCTTATCATCCACAAACAGATGGTCAGTCGGAATGAACTATTCAGATCTTGGAGGATATGCTTAGAGCGTGTATGCTAGACTTCAAAGGATCGTGAGAAGATCACCTACATCTTGTGGAGTTTTCGTACAACAACAGCTACCAAGCAAGCATAGGAATGGCATCTTTTGCAGCATTGTATGGAAGGAAGTGTCGTTCGCCATTAAGTTGGGACGACATCAGAGATAGGGAACTTCTTGGACCAGAGATGATAGTAGCGACTGTTGATGTAGTTCGTACTATCAGGGAAAGGATGCGCGTAGCCCAAGATCGACAGAAGCACTGGGCTGATGCAAAGAGACGACACTTGGAGTTCCAGCCAGGAGATCACGTATTCTTGAAGATATCTCCCAACCGTGGAGTGATCCGATTTGGAATACGGGAAAAGTTGAGTCCGAGATATATTGGACCGTTCGACATACTCGAACGAGTCGGTGAAGTGGCATACCGTTTAGCGCTTCCACCCTCATTGGAAGGAGTGGATAATATGTTCCACATATCCCAACTCAGAAAGTATGTGAGTGACCCCAGCCATGTACTTGATCATTCCGAGCTCACTATACAGCCCGATTTGTCTTGTGAGCAACAGCCTGTGGAGATTCTGGACAGGAAAGTGAAGACACTTCGGAACAAGGAAGTTAACTTGGTTCGAGTGATGTGGAGGAAAGACACTCCAGGAGAGTCCACTTGGGAAAGGGAGGATGAAATGCGTACTAGATATCCACACCTCTTTATAAACTAGTCCTCAAATAAAAGTTGTAAATTTCGAGGACGAAATTTTTGTTAGGAGGGTAGACTGTAACAACTCCATTTTTAATGTACAAAGAATTGATTTAAATTCAATGTATACTTGGAGTAATTATTGTGGTTGATGTCTCTTTAAGTATTTATTTCACTCCATAATTATAAGAAGGAGCTTGTAGTTCATTGGTAATACCTTGCACTGCTGAACCAAGCCACCAGAGTTCAAATCCCATGCCCCACATTATTTTTGTATTTATTTTGTTTTAATTTCTTTTGGAAGTCAACAGTCAAAACGACATAACTCATAAAACTTGAACTAAACCCAGAAAAGTAAATATACCATAAATCCCCCCACGAGACCCCCTACCTTCCAGTGCCCTGACTCGGCCAGGATCGGCCGAGTCGGCCGGCGGACCGGCCGGACTCGGCCGGACCGCCGAGTCCCCTGAACGGAAAAGTTGCGTCTTGATCTGGTCTTCTCACCTGCACACACTAAATTCCTAGATCGGTTACCGAATGCACATTAAACCTCTTTTACTCCCAAACTTAATGATTTTTATATATTTTTATATATTTTTTCTTATTAAAAACCCTAACCCTAGACTAACCCTATATATACCCCCCATACCCTCTACCCTCTCATCCTAATTCCTAAGTCCACTATCTCAAAATCCCAAGAGAACTTTGGTACGTTAGAAAACGAGCGAAAGGCGAAGCGCTGACGAAATCGACGGCGAAATTCCGGTGATCGTGCTAGGACTTCTCAACAACGATTCGACGCACCGGCAAATCCGCTACTTCCCTCTCACTCTCTAGCGTTGTCCAAACCCGTAACTCCCTCTTTTCTACCTTTCTTTTCTTTCATAAAAATACGACTTTACAAACCCGACGGAAATTGGAACAAACCGATTTCCGATTCGGTTTTCTATTAAATCTCACTTATCACCAATTCCATCATGCTTAAACATCCTTATGTTGACTATTAATCACTTAACAGCTAATTTGAACAAGTTTTCTCACATGAAATGATAGCTTTTGCAATATATCGTATTTTTTCACTTAAATACCACAATATTTAGTTTTCACATTTAACCCCTTTAACATTGCTAAACCTTAAAGTAGTTCACGAGGTAATGACCTACCTCCACACACACTCATATGCAAACATAACACGCTACCTTGAAAACTTAGAATACGATAAAACAATATTTTACAATTAAATACCATTTTCGTAATAAAACCTTTTCTAAAAGTTTTAGGTTGCTACACTTTTAAAACAAATATCTTTTAATAAGAAAATACGATAAGTTGTGGATATCGATCGTTTATCTAAACCTGACTTTGTGGTGTCTAGGCTAGGCAAGTGAGCAAAGGTAACTTTAAAAGGCCCGTCTCACGATTCGTGAGCGGATCCCTCCTTCCTCACTTGTACTTATCTGGCAATAATTGGCGGTGAAGAGGCGATTTGTGGCTTCTAACAACTTGTTGTTTAAATCATTTAAAATTAGTCTAGTTGAAATAGGAAACCCTAAAACCTAAAATACGGAAAATCGACTTTTGCAAATAAATACCTTTTACTTTAATAAAACCGTATTCTAAAGGATTGGTATTTTACAATCTTTGCAAAGCGCCACTACAACCCATCTTTGGGGAACCCGTTAGGGATAGTACGGTTTATCGTGCACCCTCGGGCTTAGTAGTGCGAGATTCAGACCTCCGCAAGGAGCATTCGGTCTCGAAAGGTTTAAAATACGACATTTAAGAAAAATGAGATTTTTGGAAAATAAATATTTAATAAAAATTATTCTTGTATAAACATATGTCTATTTATCATTTAAACACCTATTTTATTATAAGATAAATTTTCCACCTTTTCCTAAACATCACAACACTAAATTTTACATTATAATACCATGAATTTCAAATAAATCAAAATTACAGATAAATACCTTTATTTATGTAATCAGGATATTTTTACTAGAAATATCACAAATAAAATTTACACTCATTATAATTATAAATATGAATAATAAATACTTGGGGTGTATCTTGAAAACTATACAAAAGTATTTTTACATAAAACCCCCTCAAGTTTTATAAATTACAATAAGGACCCTGACAATTATAGAACTTCGACTTACATTTCTTTTTGTCTGACTCGGGTTTGAGTCTGATTATTTTTGACTTGAATATGATTCAAGTCAATCTACATTCTTTAATATTCCAACTCAATATGAACACATGAATCCCAGAATCCAGTTAACAATCTATACAACTTGACTGAATCAAATCATGGATATACATCCATTATTCCGTTATTCCATTTACCTGATTATGCAGTTACAATCTATTTACTAATATCATGGTTTTGGTCGGTCATCCAACTTACACAATACAATAAAATAATACAAACAAAACACTATGGGGTTTAAGGGGTAGATTTGTGCGGAAAGTGTTAGAAGTGGCACGAGGCGGTAAGATTAAGACACCTAACCTATATTCCGTTGTTGTTGTACCGTGGCTTAACGGTTCCTTGTACATTCCGTTTGCCCTGGTCTCTAGCATACTGAGACCCCTCTCGTATACACTGGCATCCTTCCGTACCAAACTACAAACAACAGCGTGAACATAATATTCTACAACATTATACTTTAGAAAATACCTCTTATTCTGTCTTTTCTAATTCTTCCTTATCTTTGGGACTTACCGAGCGATCTGTTCGCTGGCGACATTCTATTTCTTTCTTCTTTGAATGTCGTCAGGTGTTTTGGACCCGGCAGAGATCGAGCCCACCGGTGAAGACTTGGAGCAGTTTCACGAAGACCCCGAGCTCTAGGTATTGTACCTTGTTTTATTCAGTATTTTCCATTTACTGTTATGCCATTGTTTGGGCATCGCTTTTCATTCCGGTTGTATTTACTTTTCATGCATTGTACAAAAGAATGTTATTAATAAAGTTGTTGTTATTTCTATATCTCTAGTCTCTTGTGATTTACTTTTATATTGTTTAGATACGCTTAGCGTAAGTGCTTCTAAGTATATACGTAGCGGACCTCGTCGCGTCCCCTTCGCCGTACACCGGGAAGCGGGGCGTGACAACATCACTTCATGGATGGAGCTGCACGTGCTTGGGGTCTTTGGCATCCACAAAAGACCTTCTTTTTACGACAGATGCAAGTTTCCACGGATAATGCGGCTGGTTGACCCCTCCATCGTAAGTCCGTCACTACGGGAAGCTAGGGGCTTGCTCCTCCGTCCGCGCACGGTTGGAGATGGTATGTTTTTCACAGACAAAGTCTTGACCATCGGCCAAGAAACTTCAAAAGCGGTGTTGCCATTGCGAGACGTTTTCAAAGACGGGTCCTCCGTGTTGAAAGCCCGGGAGATTCTTCATTTCTACTCCATCAGGCCGGGCTTTCTTGTATTCAGACAAAATGATGCGGCGCTATTCATGAGATACAACCCCCATCGTTTTGCCCAGCAGTTGAGTTACAATCAGGGAGTTCCGCTGGAGGCTTTCCTGGTAGAACCTGCTGCCACCGAAGAGGGAATGCGGGCCGCGCTGCATCATTTCATGCGCTTGATACGGGGTCTCACTTCTTTATCAGCGAACTGAGTTGTGTCCCGAAGGCCCTTAATGTACACGTGGCCTGGTACCAATATGCAATTGGTGCTGTTATCAGGGATTAGAAGCGACTGCTACTCGACCGCAAGGGTGCACCCCCTGCTGGTGATCGAAACGTCCCCTTAAAGCGACGGACCATTGTCCTCCCTCCGCTAAGAAAAGTTGCCGTGATTGAAGTCCCCCACGATAGGCCTGAGCTATCGATGCCCCGTGCTCCCGTGGAGACGGTGGATGTACTACCGGTACCCCGTGCTCTCATGGAAATGGTAAATGTAACTTCCTCTGAGTCTGGCGTGGGCTCAGATATCGGGACTCGTCGCCCCAAAGTGCCCACCAAGCGTAAGCTTATGCTGGCTGCGACTGGAGCTCGCTCACAGAAGAGGAAGAAGAAGTCAATCCTCTCTATAGACGCTGTACTCGGCCTGGAGCCTCAAGCTCCTTATAACGAGGGCCTGAGCGAATATGGGACCAACGAAGGTCTATTCGTAGTGCCGGACGATACTGATCTCGAGGTCGCCATTGCAGCTTCTGTGCTGTCGGCAAGCCAAAAAGCGGGACTGGCCACCCTTGCGTAATCAAGTAAACATCTGTCTCACCTTCTGCTATTACATTATATTTTTATTATCATGTTTTGATTGACATTTTTCCTTTTTTAACAGGCTTTTCCACTGAAGAGGCTCTAGCGGCTTCCTTTAGGACCTTTGAGGAGGAGGAGAGGGCTCGCGCTTTGCTGGGCATTGGTATTTCTCGGCTCATTGCATCTTCATTCTCCTTTTTTATGGACGATCTGACCCCTTCTTTATCTTATCACAGGGACTACGATGCCAGCCTCGCAAGGTGATGCGGAGATGCTTCCCAGGCCAGCCATCGAAGTCCCGGCCTCCTCTGCATTGCCGAAAGAGGCCTTACTCAAACGACCGATGACGGATGCCTTGACGGCTCCAGAAGTAACCCTTGGCGCGGACGATGACGTCTTATTAATGGAGGCATCTAGAAGATCCGCTCTGACGGCCCAAGCGGAAAGGAAGTGCAGAATGCGCGCGGCAAGGGAGCGTAGTGCTGCCTTGGCCGCGGGTGCAGGTTCGAGCACCGCTACCCCTGCCGCTACTCCTTCAGAGGAATCTCCGGCTGCCTTGTCCACCGCCCACAGACAGGCAGCATGTGCGGCTCGGGAGGCAATCGGAAGACCAACTCAAGGTAACGTGACATTGGGTTCTTTTGTCAAAGTTTTAACTTTCAGGTTCTCATATATCCTATCTTGCAGGGCCGAGTCTTGCCAAAGAAGTGGCGGTAACCACTGAGCTTGGGGTAGCGGTAGAGAAGATAGCCACGATCATCGAACCCGAAGCAGCGGTAGGCTAGATGGCTACAATCGCCGAGCTCGAGGTAGCGGGTGGTGAGATGGCTACCATTTCCGAGCTCGAGGTAGTGGTGGGTGAGATGGCTACAGCCGCCGAGCCCGAGGTAGCCACTCTTTCTCAGGAATCGGGCACCGTCCCAATCGTCGCTCTTTCCCCTTGCGGCTCTTTGCCGTTGCCGGGCGCTGTGAGTGTCACGACGATTCTCATGGAGTCGGGGGATGAAGCCACGGGCGGCGAAACCATTCCGATGGAGGAGGGTGAAGCAGTCACTGCATCAAGTGATGCCCTTGTCATGGTTCCGACTGGCGACTCACCAGGTAGACTTTGGGTCATTGCTTTTCTTTTTACTCTGCAATCCCTTTCAATCCTTCCTGACAGTATTTATCTCATTTCTAATGCAGGCGTGGCGAGCGTTGAGGTTGCGCTACCCGAGGCAGCGCCATCAGTTACCGCTTTGACGGTGACCACTCCTCTACCTTCTCTCGTACCATCTCATATGTTGGAAGGTGCGGATTTGTGACCCATCATTTTTATCTCTAGGCTGTACAATTTATGTACTGACATTGCATTACCGCGTCTTTGTTTTTGATCACCTGTATCAGGTGCTACACCCACACTTCTCTTTCCAATCAGAGATTAGTCCGCCCGCTGGTGTCGGTGAGTATCTTTTCTAACCGACGTCCTTTCTTTAACAGGCAGTCACGTTATTGCTAATTCTTCTTTGCATTGCTTGTAGCCTTACAAATTGAAGGAGGGGACGGGGGTATCGTTGTGCCACCAGTACTCCCAGCTCTGCCCCCTGTTGCAGCCGGTATAGTAGACTCTATTGTTCATGTATTTTCTTTATTTCTTGAGTCTACATCTGACTATGATTTATTTTGCAGCAATCACGTCGACTCTAGCTCCGTTCGAGTCTCGCATCATAATGCCAGCCGGCCCCTTTTCTCGACGTGCATCCTCGAAAGGCGCCGCGAGTAGTCTGCGCATGTTGAGCGACTATATTGAGGAGCTTGACGTGGAGACTCCCACATTCGCTGTGGATTTTGCCGCGGAGGTTAACCCTATGCTGGAGACACTCGTGAACTTTTATAGTGAGGGCGTTTTTGAGTCTTGGGTTAATTACTGCAGGAAGATTGAGGCTTGCCTGCATGAGCTCGAAGTCGGACGTCCTGCTCCAGAGGTCCTGGCTGTGAACACTCAACGGGCTGCGTGGGTCGAGCAGAGCACTTCTTACTTCCACCATCTTGAATAAGAAGCGGCCTTGAAGCATAAGGAATGTGAAGAACCTTCAAGAGAATCTGCCCGACTGCATGCTCAGGTTGATGCGAATGCTGTACAGTTGAAAGTTATCTTTGAAGGCCTTCTGCGATGCATCTCTAACGGGTTAACACTGAGGCAGAAGCTCGACGTCGTCGAGCGGGATGCACAAAATCGTGAGGCAGCTCAGCGGGCCGTCGAAGAACAACTTTCGTCTTACTTGCAGCAACGAGCCCAAGTCGAAGCAGAGTTGGCCGCGGCAGCTGATCAAGAAAAGGGGCTGAGGGAAGTGCGCGAGCAGCTGATCGGACTATTGAAAGCGCTTCCCTCTCAATAATTGCTTTTTGTGCCATTTGTAATTTTGAATAAAATGTATTCATTTTTTATTCTTTCATATGATGTATTTTGTACCCAATTGAATTCATGAATAAAAGATACATTTCTTTCACAATGTCTTGTGTCATCTCTCTGCTTTCTTCTTTCTTTTGTTATCAGCGTGTCACCTTAGCAAGCATAGCCGACAGATGATAGAGTGAGCATCTTGTTTTGGCTTCTTCGAGGGGTAGTGATGGCTTAGGAAGCAGGTTCAGATCTGCTACCTAAGACTTCTCAACTTTATGAGCCGTGAAGGTCTCATAAAGACTTTTCTTCCTATGAGTCGTGAGGATCTCGTAGGTGTCTTTTCTCCTCAGGAGTCATGAGGATTCCTAAGTGTGTTTTCCCTTATAAGTCGTAAGGATCTTATAAGAGAGTTTTCTTTATTACGAATCGAGAGGACCCGTAAGTGTTTCATGAGATTGACGTTATCCGCATTTCACGGCGTCATTGGGTGACGTACTTCCGGGGCGGGGTCATGTGGATGACGTGTTTCCGAGACGGGGTCATGTGGATGACGTATTTCCGAGACGGGGTCATGTGGATGACGTATTTCCGTGACGGGGTCATGTGGATGACGTATTTCCACGACGGGGTCATGTGGATGACGTATTTCCGAGACGGGGTCATGTGGATGACGTATTTCCACGACGGGGTCATGTGGATGATGTATTTCCGCGATGGGGTCATGTGGATGACGTATTTCCGCGACGGGGTCATGTGGATGACGTATTTCCGAGACGGGGCCATGTGGATGACGTATTTCCGAGACGTGGTCATGTGGATGACGTATTTCCATGACGGGGTCATATGGATGACGTATTTTCGTGACGGGGTTATATGGATGACGTATTTCCGAGACGGTTATCGAAGTGGTCTCCAGGTTGTCTAGGAACCATCGAGATTTGGAGTAAGGGTTTTGCCATAGCTCCAGGGTTGATTGCAGCGTCTGAATTCTGCTGGAATGGATAGGAACGCTGTTGATGATCTCCAGGCTATCCCTGAACCGTCGAGATTTGGCTTCGTGTTCTGATGGAGCCTGGGAAGGTGTGATTCCTTCTTTGTTTGCGCCCCTGGATTGTATACAGGGATTGACGTGATATTACCTGTAGGGCATAAATTTCATTTCTCTTTATTTCTTTCCGCAATGCTCTATCATTTCAGCTTTTATATCGCAAAGGTCGCGATTGCCCAATCATTTTGGCTATTTTTCGCGGCGCCCAATCATTTCGGCTATTTATTTTATTTTTACTCGCTGCTTTTTATTGTGAGCTTCCCAATCATTTCGGCTATTTATTTTATTTTTACTCGCTGCTTTTTATTGCGAGCTGCCCAATCATTTCGGCTATTTTGCATGCATACATTTTTACTTGCTGATTTTGTTGCAAGTTGTCCCATTATTTCATCTATTTCGTATGCATGTGTGGCTTGCTGGCTTTTTGCTGCAAGCTTGGAGTTAGATACCGATTTCGGTATCAGCACCGCTATAACTGGGATATTGCCAGGAGCGAATCATCATTTGCCTCCGTCGATGTCGAACAAAGGTGGCTTAGCGAACAGGGTTAGGATCCTGTCGACTAAGGCTTTTGACTTCATGAGCCGTAAGGGTCTCATCAAGGTATTTCTCCCTATGAATCGTGAGGACCTCGTAGGTGCGTTTTCTCCTTAGGAATCGTGAGGATTCCTAAGTGTGTGTTCTCTTATAAGTCGTAAGGTTCTTACAAGAGTGTTTTCTCCTTAGGAATCGTGAGGATTCCTAAGTGTGTGTTCTCTTATAAGTTGTAAGGATCTTACAAGAGTGTTTTCTCCTTATAAGTCGAGAGGACTTACAAGGGTTGTTCACCGTATAGACATATCCCTAGTCACGGATGGTACTTTGTTAGGGAAATATTTATTCGCGTCCGTAGATTGTATACAATGGTCGGCGTTGAGCCACTTGTAGGGCAAAATTGGAGGTTGTGGTGGCCGCTTAAGAACAGGTTCAGATCCCTGTAGCTTAAGACTTTTGAATCTTATGAGCCGTGAGGGTCCCATAAGAGGGTTCTCCTTACGAGTCGCAAGGATCTCGCAAATGTAATGTTCTCCTTAGGAATCGTGGGGATCCCTAAGTGTGTTACTCCCTTATGAGTCGTAAGGATCTCACGCAGGGGTTTCTCCTCACAAGGTCGAGAGGACCCTGCAAATGTCTTTTAACGAGATTGTGCCCTTTCGGGTTTTCACAAAAACTTGCCGGTAGCCCTGCTGTTTTTACTTACGGAGCCCTTTCGGGTTTTTATCCGTGCCCTTTTTGCTTATGGACATACTGTTTTTTTATTCTCTTTTTTTTATTCTTTTTTTTTGTGTCAGCCTTGGGATGCTGTAGTCTACAGTAGTTTATCGACGTCTCGGTCAACAACTAGTTTTAGGACATAGTGGTCCATTGTTAGTTTAAGGACGTTTTGGTCCGTTGTTAGTTTAAGGACGTTTCGGTCCGTTGTTAGTTTTAGGACATTTCGGTCTATTGTTAGTTTTAGGACATTTCGGTCTATTAGCCGGCTACTACTTATAGAGTTTGGGCTTAGGAAGATAGTGAGCGGACATAGTCGTTGTCATCTATCATTAACCTAGGCCGTGACTCGTCAGGCGTAGTACTTTTTCAGGAAGCGACCATTTATTGGCCTGAAGAGCCTTTCGCCATGCATGTCCATGAGTAGATAAGCCCCACCCTGGTAGACCTTGTCTATGATATACGGGCCTTCATAGTTCGGCTCAAATTTCCCCCGTTTGGCACGATTGGCAATCATAGGTCTTTTGACCACTAGTACGAGTTCGCCTTGGCGGAATGTTCTCGGCCTAGTCAATCTTTCGTATGAGCGCGTCATCGTTGCTTTGTAAGCCTCCAGGTTTTGTTGCGCTATGAGCCGGGTTTCATCAAGGGCATCGAGCTCCTCAAGCCGAAGGTGAGCATTCTCTTCATCCGTTAGCTCGTAATGAACCGCTATTCGTAAAGAGGGTAGCTCTATCTCGAGGGGGAGTACCGCTTCCGTACCGAATACCAACGCGTACGGTGTTGTGTTCGTGGCCGTTTGGAACGTAGTTCGATACGCCCAGAGAGTTTCATGCAGTCTCTCGTGCCAGTCCTTCTTATTTCGAGATACCTTTTTTTCACGATCTTCATCAAAGTCTTGTTAAAAGCCTTAGCTAGACCGTTAGCTCAGGGATTATAAACCGAAGAGTATCTCCAGTGTATGTTATGCCGTTGTGCGAAGCGGCTGATCTTGTGGCTTCTATAGGCTGGCCCGTTATCGGAGATAATCCGTCACGGAGTACCGAACCGATAAATGACGTGTGCCTTGAAGAAATGGAGGATATTCTCCATCTTCACTTCCCTTAGCGGTACTGCTTCTGCCCATTTGGAGAAGTAATCAGTTGTCGCCAAAATGAATCAATGTCCTTTGGACGATGCTGGTTCGATAGGGCCGATTATGTCAGTTCCCCATATTTCGAACAGCCAGCCAGCCACTGTTGGGTGTACTGGATTTGGATGCTGATGGATAAAGTCTGAGTGAATCTGGCACGCGTAGCACTGCTTCGTGTTTTCGAGGCAGTCTTGGATCATCGTGGGCCAATAATAATCCATCCGTTTGATCTTCAGCTTCATTTTCGGGCCGGCTTGGTGAGAACCGCAGAGTCCGTCGTGAGTTTCTTGGACGACTCTCTTTGCCTCTTCAGGTCCCAGGCACCTTAACCACAGAGAATCAAATGATCTCTTATACAGAGTATCATTGACGAAAGCAAAAGACAGAGCTCGTTTCATAAGCTGATGTCTTGAGGATGCATCTTCAGGTGTTCGACGGGATTTGAAGTAGTCTATAAAGACTTCTCTCCAATCCGTAACCTTTTCCTGGCCTTCTATTTGCATAGCCATTTGCTCGGTCGCTCCCTTTCCTTCGGACGACTCCGGAGATATTTCTGCCGGTGCAAGAACCCGATGGCTCTGCACAATGATCCTCACGTCATTGAGGTTCTCGTCGGCCAGTTCTTTAGCGAGCTTGGCTAATGCATCCGCCTTGCTATTTTCCGCACGCGGTATGCTTTCCAAGGTGTAGGAAGGAATTTGAATCAGTAGTTGCTGTACTCTTTCACCGCACTTCACCAACTCTGGCTTGCACGTCTAGTAGTCGCCGTTTATTTGACTAACGACCAGCTGGGAGTCTCCATATATGAGGAGGTTTTCAATTCCCATGTCGATGGCGATCTCGAGACCTGCTATCAAAGCTTCGTATTTGGCTTCATTGTTCGTCCTCGGGTCTGTCAAGGAGAAGGCAAAGCGCATTATCCCTCCTTGTGGAGTTACGAAAATGAGGCCTACCCCCAATTTGATTATAGGGGTGCTTTGTTTGCGCTTCTTCATGGAAGACGCTCCATCAAAATAGAGTTCCCACTGGGTATCATTCTCTCTTCTTTCCCCGTCGATCATGTCAAATGCGTGTTCGTCTGGCAATTCGCAGTTCAAGGGAGAATCGGTAGGTATCGGATGCTCAGCGAGGAAGTCAGTGATGGCCTGGCCTTTCACTGCCTTAAAAGGCCTATAAGTTATCGAGAATTCCATCAAGAGGAGGGCCTATTTAGCGAGCCGTCCTGTTAGTATGGCCTTCGACATCAAATACTTGAGAGGATCCACTTTTGATATGAGATGGACCTCATGCGCCAACGCGTAGTGTTTGAGCTTCGTTATCGCGAAGATCAACGCTAGGCAGTGTTTTTCGATGGGGGAGTAGTTGCTTTCTGCCCCCAGGAGAACTCGACTCAGATAGTAGAGAGCTCTTTCTTTCCCTTGATCGTTCTCTTGTGCCCACAGCGCACCTAAAGAACCTTCGAGGGCTATTTGTACAGGACGAGAGGTTTTTCTTTGACGGGAGCGGCCAGCACTAGCGGATTCTGTAGGTATTGCTTGATTTCTTCTAGTGCGCTTTGACATTTGTGATCCCAGACAAATGGGGTTCCCTTCTTCATTAGGTGACTGGAAGGACGGCACTTGCCGGAAAGATTGGCTATGAATCGCCGGATATATGCGAGCTTTCCTTGGAGAGATCGCAGTTGCTTGAGAGTCTTTAGCGGGGGCATTTCCATAATCGCCTTGATCTTCGACGGATCTATCTCGATGCCTCGGTGTCGGACGATGAATCCCAGGAATTTGCCCGAGGAAACTCCAAACGCGCATTTGAGAGGGTTCATCTTCAAGTTGTATTTCCGAAGGCGCTGAAACACGATCTTCAGATGTTCTAAATGTTCCTCATATGATTTGCTTTTAACTACGAGGTCGCCGATATAACATTCGACGATTTCATGTATGAGGTCATCAAAAATCTTTGTCATGGCTCTCTGATAGGTGGCACCGGCGTTCTTTAGACCGAAGGGCATCACCTTGTAGCAGAATATGCCCAAAGGGGTTCGGAAAGCGGTGTGCTTCTGGTTCTCGAGATGCATCTTTATCTGATTGTATCCTGACGAGCCGTCCATGAAGGAGAAAACTTCATGAGTGGACGTATTGTCTATCATCAGCTCGGTGACCGGTACTGGGAAGTCGTCCTTCGGGCAGGCTTTATTGAGATCCCGAAAGTCCACACATATGCGCACCGTCCCATTCTTCTTCATCACTGGGACAATGTTGGCGATCCAGTCAGGATATTGAACCTCTTGGATGAAACTGGAGTCGATTAGTTTCTTGACCTCGGCGTTGATGCTCATCTCAAGTTCAAGCCGCATTCTCCTCGGTGCCTGTTTGATCGGATTGACGTCTGGGGATATCGCCAATTTGTGTACAGCAATCTCTGGATCTAGTCCTGGCATCTCGGAATAGTTCCATGCGAAACAATCTTTATGCTGCATGAGCACGTCCTTTAGCGTAGCCACCCTTTCTTCAGACAACAGCTCACTGACGAACGTCGGCCGCGGGTCACTTGCCGTCCCCAAATCAATTTTCTTGAGGTTATCTGCAGTAGTATGTATCCCATCTTCCAGCTCCTTTGGCGCCGGTGGAAATTCTGAGATTTCCTCATCATCATCGTTGTCGAAGAACCGGGGGAAGTCATCCATATTCTCGGGCTCTTCTTCTGACAACATTATCATATGACAAGTACGAGATCGTTTCCAAGACCGATGTTGATCTGGTTCTACTCTCGCGGCTTTAGGTTCATGCTTCTGCTGCGGGGTTACCCTCCAGCTGCTGGATAGAGCGAACCTGCCTTGCTGATACTGGTCTTCTACCCAGTCTTTAAATGTGAAGCAGTCTTCGAGAGAATGTCCTATTGCCCTGTGATAGGAGCAATAGTCCGGGTGAGAGATTTCTCCTGCTTGTTCGGGGTGCTTGGACTCCGGGAGTGTCATCATCTGATGTTTTATGACAAGATCGAATATCTTCCTTGTTTTATCCTAGGGAAAAGAGTATGCTCGACCCATCTTCTTTATAAGAGACGAATCCTGGTTGCTCGATTCCCGATCACGTGGTTTCTTGGACCCGCTTTGTCGCTGTCGAATGCCTTTCCTGTTCTTCGGTTTATTTCTGCCTCTTCTTCGGGCCTTTTGTACAATGGATTGGCAAGGAGGAGCATTTTCATTTTTCACAGCCTATTGAAGGAGGCGCTGCGTCCTGGCTTTCTCGTAGATGGCCATTTCGCGATTATGATCGTCTCGAACCTTTTGACCCGCTTCCCTTATAAGCTTGTCCATTTGTTTTTCGAATGACGGACTGGGAATTTTCATAGCGGGAACTCTTTCTGGTTCAGGGTTAGCATCTTCCCACAGAGCATCTCCCTCTTCATCAAAGTCATGTATGACGTAGCAGTCACGGAGTAGCTCCCGTTTCTTGGATTGAACATACCCAAGCCCGATCGTTTCCATTCTCCCGTTGGGTAACTTTCGTTGGGTTCCGGGAACGTTCCAGATTCTGTTATAGAACCGTGCTTGTCGCGCAGTTTGCTTAAGGGGTACACCTTGGCGTCTCAAGAGTCTCTTTAGTCCGTCTGTGTAATATCTGGGCAAACGGATGGGCTGGATCCTTTCAAGTATAGAATCCGCACCATGCCAGATTTCTTTCTCCACTTTGGTTTCCCCAGATCGGTAGAATAGGATCGCCTTTTCATATTTTTGCGTGGGAGGGACGTAGAATGTCTGCAGTTCTTCCACACTGTAGGTATCTAGCGCATCTAGTTCTTTATGATGCTTGGGCGGAACCATGGCAACTTGCAAACTTTGATCTTCATCAGCGAAGGTTTGTATTGATGGCCGAGCAGAGAATACGGCATTGACCTCATCTTCCGAGTCGCTGCCGAAGATCAACATAGGAGTGGACGATCCCGGCTTGTTGTACTGGGGAGGACCTGAGTAAACTATCTCTTCCTCCTCCTCGGTATCACTCCCGAAGACCGGAATGGTGGTGATAGCTTTGTTCTTCGGTTTGTGACATCTTTCCGTGTCCTCAAAGTCTGGTAAGAAGTATTTCGCATCTTCGTACATTCGGACTTCATTTATGGATAATGGGTTTAGCTCTCCTGTTACGGTATACTGGAGACCATACTTGAAATACTTCATACACTGATGTTGTGTAGAAGGGATGATATTGTACTCGTGTAACCAGCGCCGGCCGAGCAAAGCGTTGTAGCATGTCTTGACGTCAATGACGTGAAACTTAATGTCCGTTACAAGCAGCCCAAAGTGTAATGTCAATATCACAGACCCAAGCGTCCGTGATGATTGAGAGTCGAACCCGGATATGGTGATTTTATCGCGAGCGAGGTGTTGAACACTCATGCAGATTTCCTTTAGCACTCTTACGTTAAGGAGGTTGACGGAGGACCCATTGTCGACTAGGATTTTACCTATCTTGATGTCATGACAATATCCGGAGACATATAGGGGGCGGTTGTGCTCGTAGGTCCCAAGGAGGAGATCTTCATCGCCGAAGGTGATATTGGCTGTGTGTGCTTCTTCCAGCTCGTCCTTCATCTTTTTTTCGGTGAGGAAAGCTTGGAATTGTTCCAGCTCTTGTAATGCCTTGATCAACGAATCTCTTGCCTCTTTGGATAACAGAAGGGCGTCGAGAATGCTTATTTGCGAAGGTAGCTTTCTCAAGTATGCCAGAACGTTGTAGTCCACCTTACTTTTCTTTGGCGGGTTCTTGGCTGTCAGCTTGTCGACGGTTTGGTCATCAAGGATGATATCCTCAGGGACTTTTCTTTTCCCTTATTTTTTCTATTTGACCTAATGCTCGAGGGCCCAAGATTCTTTTTGGGCAGCGTGCGATTTCGCAGCTGAATGTTCTCGCAGTTCTTCAGTTCTTCCTCTCTTCCCGAGGTGGATTCTTTGAAGAGAGGGCCAAGAGCTATTTCTTCATCAGAATCGCTCCCAAAGGTGAAAACTTGCGATCCCCCGTAGTCAACCATGTGGTAGTTGCCGGCAGTTCTCTTGTGCTCCTCGGTAGTATTTCTTCACTCCCGACGAGCTTTGCGTTTTATCCGCTTGAAATGTTGCCGGTGAGCAACATATCCCTGCCACCATCTTTTAAAAGCGTTGCACTCCTCGGTGGGGTGCGCAATCTTTTGATGATATAAGCAGTAGCTAGAATGTGTTTCTACTTCACCAAGAGCGTTCACTTCGGAGGGTGGCGGCTTCATTCCCATCGATATGGCTTTAGCGAACCTTTTCCTCGTCTTGAACCTGTTTTTATTTGCGACGGATGTACTTTGATCTGGCGGGAGTGTTTCAACTCTTTCGTCCAGTCGTCGGCGTTTGGCTTTTTCAAATATGACCATTTCGCGCTCCCGATCAGCATTGCTTTTCGAAAGAGCTTCGTTCAAGAATGCATCAATCATTTCGTCGGATGGCCCTAAAAGTTTTGGTTCAGAATTTGCCCCAAGTTTCTTTTTGCAAGGAGCTTCTTCATCGTTGATCAACGAGTGAGAGATCACATGGCAGCTTGCTACATAACCTTCAGATTCATCCGACGAGTCTTCTTCATTGTCATCATCTCCGTCCTCAAGGACGTGGCTGAGAAATTCTTGGAGTGTGACTGGAATCCGCGCTTTTTGATTATATTCTTCCAACGCGTCAATCTGTTTTTGCAGGTCCGTACGCTTGTCATCAGGCTTCACGGGCTTTTTGGTCTTCTTCTTTTTCTTCGAAGACTTTGACGGCTGGGTGTGAGCGCTTTGGCTATCGCTACCAATCTTTGGAGTCGGGCGCGGTTTCAGCATTCCCTCGATGATCTCAGGTTCCAGTGGATTCTTCCACTTGATTGCCGGGCATGTGTGGAGATCCTTCAGCATTCTTTTAGTTTTGGCTGAAAGAGCGACCTCCCATGGAGCTTCTTCTACAAAAGAACATGATGCCCCCGGTGTATCCGTCTTCTTGAGAGCGTGCGGCTGAGGCAGGTTCACCTTCCAATTCTCGGATAATACGAATTTGCCCTGCCGGTACTGATCTTCTATCCATCTTTTGAAGATGTAACAATCCTCGATCGGATGGCCCAACACTCGGTGATAAGGGCAATAGTTAGGATTGCTAATGTCGCCTGGTTGCGCTGGGCGTCTTGGCTCCGGCAGAGTGATGAGCCTGTTGTGCAGTGCTAGCTCGAATAACCTCTTCGTCTTGTCTCGAGGGAACGAGTAAGGGCGTCTCATTTTATCTCCAAGAGATCGAGTTCTATCATTTTGGCGATCAACTGGTCTTGGACCACTGGGCTGCTGTTGAGCATTAGCGACGACGGTCGCTTTTCCCTTTCCCTTCTCGTTCCGCGGCTCCGACTTTGGAGGAGACGGTCTATGACCCATCTGGTCCATTTGGGCCAGTTTGTCGATCAAGGCTTGGAACATGGTCGGCTTGAAGAACATCATGAATTGGGAAATAGTTGCATGAGGGTCCAGAGTGCCCACAAACATGCCCACCGCCGGCGCTTCTTCGATACGCTGTTCGCATTTCGACCACAGATTCCGCCATCGTATTGCGTATTGAACCCACGTTTCACCTGGCTTCACCCTGGTATTAATCAATGCCGTTATTTGGGTGCGTTCACTAGCACTCGCGAATCGCTGGGTGAATAATAGCTCCATTTTTGCGAAAGTCTTGACGGAGTCGTTTGGAAGTTCAGAATACCACTCGAATGCCGTCTTCGACAAGCTGCCGACGAATTGGCGAAGTAGCAATTTATCATCACCTCCGGTGTTGCCATATAGAGCCCTGAACTGGGCAACATGCTGGTGGGGATTGCCCATCCCCTTGTATACATGAAATTTAGGGATCGTATATCTCGGCGGGTACTTTATTTGGTCATACCAGCCTGGATATGGTCACCCAGTTTTAACAACCTAGCCGGCTGCTTCATTCGTTTGGTGAGCCCGTATTTGCCGAGCAATGTAGTCGTCCAGAGCGGCCTTGGAAATTGTTTCCTCTTTGGCTGCTGAAAGAGCCGGAGGAGGGTTCGATGTCTCCCCTCTGTCGTCTTCAATGATGATAGGAGGGTCTTCAACTGGAGGTTCTGGTTGTAACATCATCCCGACTATATCTTGGATGAGAAGCGCCATTTGTTTTATATTAGCTGCTTGTTCTGCTGCTTCTCTGTCCCTCTTTTCGAGGACTCTGCGGAGGAAGTCAGCATCGGTTTCTTGTTCATGACGTTGCTCTGATGACGCCTCCGAGCTTTCTTTTGGCCCGGTAAGTGCGGCCATTTGCGTTAGCATTTCCTGAAGCTTCTGTTGCTGCTCCTGGGCTTTTGTCACGGATCGGGTGAGCGGTCGGTGACCCGTCGAAGCGCGGCTTTCCTCTTTTCCGGAAGCCATATAAACAGTATGCACCATTATGCCCCCAGACTTGGGGCGTTTAGGCTCAGCATCTTTGTGGTCTTCCGTAGTCACAGGGGCTTTCTCTGGCCTCCTCCTCTTTTGAGCAGTTGAAGTCGAGGTGGCCGTTGTAGCGGGTACCCAGGTAGCTGTCGTCTTTCGTGGCTTGACAGGACGGTTCTCTTCCTGCTGAACCTTCACCTTTTTCTGTCGGCGAGAGTAATCTTGATCAATTACTGAGTCCTGAACCTTTCGCCAGACTTTTTAAATTTTGGAAGACAGCCGCTGAGGGGACCGCTCCGGCTTCGTTTTTATAACATTCTCCACGGGTGGGGGAGATCTTTTCAGTACAGCGGTAGGAGAGTTCCTGCGTACCTTGTTCAGTAATTCAAAACTGTTCCCGGTTGGAACAGCAGCATCGATCTCCACCGTTGGAGCAGGTAGAGTAAATCTAGATGGAGAGCTGCCCCAGCCTTTCGTACTCGGCGCCAGTGACGACGGCGAGCATGTCGCGCAGATGGCATTGGTTCGGGTATGGGGATGGCTTTGTCATGCCCCCTGTTTTGAGGAGAGGCTGTTATTGGCGCTAGCCGGTAGAAGACTGACGTCCGTTGAGAGAGGATAGTCATTCTTGCAAAGGTCGACTTTCTGTCACGCCCCGCTTCCCAATGTACGGCGAAGTGGACGTGACGAGGTCCGCTACGTACGTACTCAGAAGTACATACGCTAAGCATAGCTAAGCAATATAAAATAATCACAAGAGACAAATGATATTGAAATAACAGCAACTTTTATTAATAACATTCTTTGTACAATGCATGAAATGAAAATACAACTGAAATGAAAAGCAATGCCTAAACAGTGGCATAACAGAAAAGAAAAAAAAATACTGGAAAGAACAAGGTACAATATCTAGAGCTCTGGGTCTTCCTGGAACTGCTCCAAATCTTCACCGGTGGGCTCGATCACAGCTTGGTCCAACGCACCTGACGACATTCAAAGAAGAAGGAAATAGAATGTCGTCAGCGAACAGGTCGCTCGGTAAGTCCCAAAGAATAAGAAGAATGAGAATGACAGAGTAACAGTATTTTCTAAAGTATTACATTGTTGAATATTATGGAATATTGAGTTAACGCTGTTGTTTGTAGCTTGGTACAGAAGGATACCAGTGTATACGAGGGGGATCTCTATATGCTAGAGATCAGGGCAAAAGGAAAGTACAAGGAACCGTTATGCCATGGTACAACAGCAACAGGATTCATGTTAGGTGTCTTAATCTGACCACCTCGTGCCACCTTTAACACCTTCCGTACCAATCTACCCCTTTAAACCCCGTAGTGTTTTAACAGTATTGTAGTATAGGAATATGTAAATTGGGTGACTGACCAAGACCGGGATATCAGTAAACATGTTGTAACTGTTTAATCAGGTAAATGGAATATCAGGATAATGGATGAATATCCATGGTTTGATTCAGTCAAAAGGAATATATTGTTAACTGGATTCAGGGATTCATGTATTCAAGTTGTGTTGGAATATAAAAGAATATAGATTGACTTGAATCATATTCAAGTCAGAAATTAGTCAGACTCTAACCCGAGTCAGACTAAAAGAAAGATAAATTTGAAGTTCAATATTAGTTAGGGGCCTTATTGTAATTTGTGAAACTTGAGGGGGGTTTATGTAAAAAGTACTTTTGTATAGTTTTCAAAATACACCTCAAGTATTTAATAATCGTCTTTATTGTTATAATAAATGTGAATTTTATTTGTGTTATTCTAGTGAATATATCCTAATAAAAGTATTAAATATTTTATTTGAAATTCATGGTATTTTAATGTAACTTTTAAATCTCGGAATTTTAGGAAAAGTGGAAACTTTATATTATAACAAAATAGGTGTTTAAATGATAATTATATATATATTAACGCATGAATAATTTTTAAATGAATATTTTATTTTCAAAAATCACATTTTTCTTAAATGTCGTATTTTAAACCTTTCGAGACCGAATGCTTCTTGCGGAGGTCTGAATCTCGCACTACTAGCCCGCGGGTGCACGATGAACCGTACTATCCCTAACGGGTTCCCCAAAGATGGGTTGTAGCGGCACTTTGCTTAGGTTTTATAAATACTTTTCATTTAGGAAAACGGTTTTATAAATATAAGGTATTTATTTGCAAAAAAGTATAGTTTTCCGTATTTTAGTTGTTAGGGTTTCCTAAGCCAACTAGCATATTTCTAAGGTCTAAACGATAAGTCATTAGAAGCCTCAAATCGCCTCTTCACCGCCAATTGTGGCCAGGTAAGTACAAGTGAGGAGGGAGGGATCCGCTCACGAATCGTGAGACGGGCCTTTTAAAGTTACCCAAGCTAACTTGCCTAGCCTAGACACTACAAAATCAGTTTAGATAAACGATCGATGTCCATGACCAATCGTGCTTTCGTTTTATAAAAGATTTTATTTAGAAATGTTTACAACTGAAAGCTTTCAAGAAAAGATTATAAAGAATATGGTATTTTAGTGAAAAGTCCTGTAATTTCGTATTCTATGTTTTGACATATATCAATTAGGGTTATATTTGTGTGTGTGTAGAGGTAGGTCCTTACCTCGTGACTTATTTTAAGTTTTGATGAAGTTTAGAGGTTAAACAAGATATATTAAACTTGAAGGTATTAAAGCGCAAGAATACGGTATTCGAAAACGTTATCATTTCATGTGTGAAATTTCATTCAAATTGGTTTCTACAAGTTTAGTGATCAAGATAAACCTATTTAGGAGTGAGGTAATTAATTAGAACAAGAAAAATAAACTTTATGGTATTTTTATGAAAAGAATACGATATTGTAAAGAAGCTATCATTTCATGTGAGTAACTTTATTTAAATTGGTTTCTAGGTGATTAATAGTCATCCTACATAAGTTTGGGTATTATGTATTAGGTGAGAAGTGGAAATTTATAGAAAAACCGAATCGGAAATCGGTTTGTCCGATTTCCGTCGAGTTCCAAAAAGTCGTATTTTTACCTTAAAGAAAAGGGAGATAGAAGAGGTGGGACTTACAGGTTTGGACAAGCTAAGGGGGCTAGGGAAGGTGGTGGTGGTCGATGCGTCGAAAACGTCGCGAAGGTTCTGATCCGGTCGCCGGAATCCATCGTCGGTTTCGGCAGCGCTTCGCTTCTCGCTCTTCGTACCGAGTTCTCGAGAATTTGGGAGAGTGGACTTAGAGTTGTGAGGTGAAATGGTAGAGGGTAGGGGTCTTTATATAGGGCTAGGCTAGGGTTAGGGTTAGGATTGAAAAAAATATTAAAAAATTGTAAAAATTCATTAAAAATCATTAAATATAGGATTAAAAGGGATTTATTGGCCAAATGATAACTGATCCAAGCATTTAAAGTATGCAGGAGGGTGGACCAGGTCAAGACCCAACTTTTCTCAGTTGGTGACTCGGCCGTCCGGCCAAGTCCGGCCGGTGGCGCCGGACCGAGTCGACGGCCAGCGGCGCCGAGTCGGGCCGAGTCAAGGTTCCAATGGCCGGGGGTTTTCCTGAGGAACAACTTGGTATTTTTACTTTTTGTTTTCCAGTACATATTTTGGGAGTTATGGCCTTTTTACCGTTGACTTCCAAAAAAAATAAAACAAAATAAATACAAAAATAATGTGGGGCATGGGATTTGAACTCCGGTGGCTTGGTTCAGCAGTGCAAGGTATTACCAATGAGCTACAAGCTTCTTCTTGTAATTATTGTAAGGAATTAGATACTTAAATTGTTTCCAGCAACATTAATACTCCAAGTATACACTATATTTAAAGCAAATTTTTGGTATACAAAATTGGAGTTGTTACAATCTACCCTCCTTACAAAAATTTCGTCCTCGAAATTTACAACTTTTATTTAAGGACTAGTTTACAAAAAGGTGCGGATATCTTGCACGCATCTCATCCTCCCTTTCCCACGTGGATTCTCCTGGAGTGTCTTTCCTCCACATTACCCGAACCAAATTAACTTCTTTGTTCCGAAGTGTCTTCACTTTCCTGTCCAGGATCTCCACAGGTTGTTGCTCACAAGACAAATCGGGCTGTATCGTGAGTTCGGAATGATCAAGTACATGGCTGGGGTCACTCACATACCTTCTGAGTTGAGATATGTGGAACACGTTATGCACTCCTTCCAGTGAGGGTGGAAGCGCTAAACGATATGCCACTTCACCGACTCATTCGAGTATATCGAACGGTCCAATGTATCTCGGACTCAACTTTCCCCGTCTTCCAAATCTGATCACTCCGCAGTTCGGAGAGATCTTCAGGAATACATGATCTCCTGGCTGGAACTCCAAGTGTCGTCTCTTCGCATCAGCCCAATGTTTCTGTCTATCTTGGGCTATGCGCATTCTTTCCCTGATAGTACGAACCACATCAACGGTCGCTACTATCATCTCTGGTCTAAGGAGTTCTCTCTCTCCGATGTCGTCCCAACTTAATGGCGATCGACACTTCCTTCCATATAATGCTGCAAAAGGTGCCATTCCTATACTTGCTTGGTAGCTGTTATTGTACGCGAACTCCACAAGATGCAGGTGATCTTCCTACGATCCATTGAAGTCGAGCATACATGCTTTGAGCATATCCTCCAAGATCTGAATAGTTCGTTCCGACTGACCATCTGTTTGTGGATGATAAGCCGTCCTGAAGTTCAGACTTGTTCCCAAGATAGCTTGCAGACTTTGCCAAAATTGCGATCGGAACCTGGTGTCACGATCGGAGACAATGCAGACCGGTACTCCATGAAGTCTCACAATTTCCTGTATGAGTTCATGGGTATCAGAGATAGTACATTATGAAGAATTTTTAAATCTAAATTAGATTATTACCTCCATGTACTTCTTCGCTAATGTCTCCGTTGATTGGCCAACTCGAAATGGGATGAAGTAAGCCGATTTTGTGAGTCGATCCACAATGACCCAAATCGCATCGTTACCCTTTGTGCTGCGAGGAAGAGCAGTTACAAAGTCCATCGTGATGTGCTGCCACTTCCATTCTGGAATTGGTAACGGTTGAAGTAGTCCAGCTGTCCTGTGATGTTCAGCTTTTACCTGCTGACACACCAAACATTTTGCGACACTTCTGGCTACTTCACGCTTCATTCCATGCCACCAATAATTCTGACGTAGATCCTTGTACATTTTGGTACCTCCAGGATGTACTGAATAGGGAGAGCTGTGAGCTTCTTTCATTAACTCTTCCCGAACAGGACCCTTTGGTACACACAATCTGCTGCCGTATCTCAAAGATCCATCTTCATGGATGATGAAATCTGTTCTGAGTCCATTCTCCACTTGTTCTCTGATCTTTTGCAACTTAGCATCGCTGGCTTGAGCTGCTTTGATCTGATTGACAATAGTTGATTGGACTTGTAGATTCATCAAATTTGAAACATCACCTGGCATGACTAGTTCCATCTCCATCTGATGTAGGTCTTGCTGAAGCTTCCACTGGTCGGTGAGATTCATTGCTAATGGTTGGCGACTAAGAGCATCAGGTACTACGTTCACCTTTCCTGGATGATATTGCAAATTGATGTCAAAGTCCGCCATAAGTTCTAACCATCTTCTCTGCCGCATATTCAACTCCTTCTGAGTAAACACATACTTCAGACTTTTATGATCTGTGTAGATGTTCACTCGTTCACCAAGTAGTGGCGCCAAATCTTGAGAGCAAAAATAACGGCTGCCAACTCCAGATCATGCGTCGGATAATTGCGCTTATGACTCTTCAGTTGTCTTGAAGCATAAGCCACAACCTTACCGTGCTGATGTAGAACACATCCTAATCCCTTACCGGATGCATCGCAATGCACTTCGAATCCTCCAGACTGATCCGGTATGACGAGAATAGGTGCAGAGGTCAGTCTTGACTTGAGTTCTACGAAAGCTTGCTCGCATGCTTCTGACCACACAAATTCTTCATCTTTTCGTGTGAGCTTGGTCAGGGGGATTGCTATCTTCGAAAAGCTTTCAATGAATCTTCTGTAATATCCAGCTAAACCCAAGAAAATCCGAATATCCTTCACTGATTTTGGCGTAGGCCATTCGCTGACTGCTGAAACTTTTGCTGGATCCACAGAAATTCCTTCTCCTGATACGATGTATTCAAGGAAACCAACTTGTTTTAGCCAAAACTCGCACTTGCTGTATTTGGCATAAAGCTTATGTTGTCGAAGAGTTTCCAGGACAATTCGTAGGTGCTCCGCATGTTCTTTCCGATTCTTAGAATATACCAGGATGTCGTCGATGAAAATGACAACGAACCTGTCTAAATACTCCCGGAAGACTTGGTTCATAAGGTTCATGAAGATTGCTGGTGCATTGGTCACTCCAAATGGCATTACTAGAAATTCGTAATGTCCATAGCGAGTTCTGAAAGCTATATTGTGAATATCAGCTTCCTTGACCTTCACTTGATGATAACCTGAACGAAGATCTAGTTTAGAGAAGACACAAGATCCACTTAGCTGATCGAATAAATCGTCGATGCGCGGAAGTGGATATTTGTTCTTTATAGTAACTTCGTTCAAGGCCCTATAATCGATGCACATTCTGTATGAACCTTCCTTCTTCTTTACCAATAGTACAGGTGCTCCCCATCTTTAAGTGCTAGGACGAATCCATCCTTTCGCCAGTAATTCGTCCAACTGTGTTCGAACTTCCTTCAATCCTTCCGGACTTAGTCTATACGGTGCTTTGATTACTGGTTGTGCTCCTGGTATAAGTCAATACTGAATTCAAGAGCTCGATCGGGAGGCAAACCTGATATATCGTCAGGGAATATATCGTCGAACTCTCGAACTACCTCCGGTCTTGATTGTTCCTCTGCCTGAGCTGCTGCAACTACTGCTTCCCTTGGCTTTGCTTTGTAAGTACTTGGCTCCAGGGTGCGATCTCCACTCTTGAAGTAGAAGACCGGATGATCTGGAATCTCAAATACTACCCTCCTTTGACGACAGTCGATGGTAGCATAAAAGGTTCCAAGCCAGTCCATTCCTAGAACCACATCGAAGTTTGGTATGTCCAGTACCTTGAAGTCGGCATAAAACTCTCGACTGCAGACGACGACTGGACACATGTTGTATCTCATAGTTGCCTTTAGAACACCATTTCCAAAACTGACGTTCCAGCTGGATACAAGCGGTTAGACTGGAATCGCATGGGTTCGGACAAACCGTTGCGACATAAAGCAGTGGGATGCTCCAGTATCAAACAGTGCAAGTGCAGGTAGCGAAGCTACTAGGATTGTACCTAAGGTATATGGGATAGGTTTTAGGTATAGGGAAAGTGTGTAGGTAACCAAAACTAAAAGATAAATTTGAGAAAGAAAGTTTACCAGTAATAACTTGGCCAGTGGCCTCAGCTTCTTCCACAGACATCATGAAAGCCTGGCGCTTCGGCACATTCCTCCTGGCCTGAGGTGCATTCCTCGGAACGTTCCTTTGAGCTTGATGGAACTGTCGAGGAGGTGGTGCAGCTTGTGGTCCCCTAGGTGGTGCAGGCAGTGCAAGTCTGGTAGCAGGTGCCTGAAGAGCTGGTCGCTGCTGATAGGTATTTGCTGACCTGGGTGCAGCAACAGAGTTCTGCCTTTGTGGACAAGATCCAATATCATGAGTGGCTGAACCGCAGACTAAGCAGAGGCGGTTGGCTCGACGGCAGTCCTTTATCATATGTCCAGTTCTCTTGCAGTAAGTGCAAAAGGCTGGGCTAGGACGATGAGTTGGTACTCCGGGTCGCCTTGGCACGAAAGGTGGTCTGGACGTGGCTCCACCTGCCATCTGGTTGGCAGGACGCTTGACTCCTGCAGACTGAGGTCTGCCCCTCTCTTTTATCACTGCCTCATAACTGCGGGCAGCTTCTAGGGCTTCCTCATGAGTCAAAAACTTTCCTGTGGCTAGAGCAGCCTTAATCTCTGTGTCCAAACCTTGCTGAAAACGACGGGCTCTGATCTCGTCCGTCGGTATCAGGTGTGCCGCGAATCTGTTTAAAGATTGTGTTAGCTGTGTAGTATGTGATATTTAGAATTGAACTATTGTGACCGATCTTACCGGCTCAACATAGTGAACTCAGCATCGTATTCATCTACCAATTTCTCCCACATTGATCCTTGCTGTAGATGAATAAACTGCTGCTCCATAGCGAACCTGGCAGTCACAGGGAAATATTTCGCGTCAAACTTCTCGCGAAATGTCTTCCATTCAATCGGCTGTTCCAGACGGGTTTCTTCCGCCTTCCACCAATTGCGAGCATTATCCGTGAGCTGTAGCTTCGCTACACGGACCCAAGCGTTATCTGGAACTTGAGCTGCTGCCAGATCGTCTTCGATGCTTTGTGCCCATTCTTCTGCTTCGAGAGGGCTTCCTTTACCCGAGAATTGTTTTGGGTGCAAAGCTCTGAATTACTTTATTCCCGGTGCATCTGTCTCGGGACGACTCAGAAGTTGTTGCTGTCCCTCGAGAAGACTGCGGATCGCATCGAATAGCATCGTTTGCTCAGTGGGTGGTGCCGGAACAACTGGTGTGAGGGGTAGTGCTGGATGGGTGTTGTTGACGTTTGTGCTGGTGTTGTTCGGGGAATCCATAACCCTGAAGAAAAATTTGGACTAGGACGGATTCAAATACATGAAATGATAAGATTCAAGGAATAGAGTTTTGCAAGATTCTAAGAACATGAATTGTAAAGAATGTTTTAGTTGCTGGTTCTTTTGTTATATTGCTTAGGTTGTTCACGCAGACCAAAACTGCATGACAGGGATTCATACAGCTCTGACCTGCATGGACCACCAACAAAACCTGTCACGCCCCGCTTCCCAATGTACGGCGAAGTGGACGTGACGAGGTCCGCTACGTACGTACTCAGAAGTACATACGCTAAGCGTAGCTAAGCAATATAAAATAATCACAAGAGACAAATGATATTGAAATAACAGCAACTTTTATTAATAACATTCTTTGTACAATGCATGAAATGAAAATACAACTGAAATGAAAAGCAATGCCTAAACAGTAGCATAACAAAAAAGAAAAAAAATACTGGAAAGAACAAGGTACAATATCTAGAGCTCTGGGTCTTCCTGGAACTGCTCCAAATCTTCACCGGTGGGCTCGATCTCAGCTTGGTCCAACGCAGTTGACGACATTCAAAGAAGAAGGAAATAGAATGTCGTCAGCGAACAGATCGCTCGGTAAGTCCCAAAGAACAAGAAGAATGAGAATGACAGAGTGACAGTATTTTCTAAAGTATTACATTGTTGAATATTATGGAATATTGAGTTAACGCTGTTGTTTGTAGCTTGGTACAGAAGGATACCAGTGTATACGAGGGGGATCTCTATATGCTAGAGATCAGGGCAAAAGGAAAGTACAAGGAACGTTATGCCACGGTACAACAGCAACAGAATTCAGGTTAGGTGTCTTAATCTGACCACCTCGTGCCACCTTTAACACCTTCCGTACCAATCTACCCCTTTAAACCCCGTAGTGTTTTAACAGTATTGTAGTATAGGAATATGTAAATTGGGTGACTGACCAAGACCGGGATATCAGTAAACATGTTATAACTGTATAATCAGGTAAATGGAATATCAGGATAATGGATGAATATCCATGGTTTGATTCAGTCAAAAGGAATATATTGTTAACTGGATTCAGGGATTCATGTATTCAAGTTGTGTTGGAATATAAAAGAATATAGATTGACTTGAATCATATTCAAGTCAGAAATTAGTCAGACTCTAACCCGAGTCAGACTAAAAGAAAGATAAATTTGAAGTTCAATATTAGTTAGGGGCCTTATTGTAATTTGTGAAACTTGAGGGGGTTTTATGTAAAAAGTACTTTTGTATAGTTTTCAAAATACACCTCAAGTATTTAATAATCGTCTTTATTGTTATAATAAATGTGAATTTTATTTGTTTTATTCTAGTGAATATATCCTAATAAAAGTATTAAATATTTTATTTGAAATTCATGGTATTTTAATGTAACTTTTAAATATCGGAATTTTAGGAAAAAGTGAAAACTTTATATTATAACAAAATAGGTGTTTAAATGATAATTATATATATATTAACGCATGAATAATTTTTAAATGAATATTTTATTTTCAAAAATCACATTTTTCTTAAATGTCGTATTTTAAACCTTTCGAGACCGAATGCTCCTTGCGGAGGTCTGAATCTCGCACTACTAGCCCGCGGGTGCACGATGAACCGTACTATCCCTAACAGGTTCCCCAAAGGTGGGTTGTAGCGGCACTTTGCTTAGGTTTTATAAATACTTTTCATTTAGGAAAACAGTTTTATAAATATAAGGTATATATTTGCAAAAGAGTATAGTTTTCCGTATTTTAGTTGTTAGGGTTTCCTAAGCCAACTAGCCTATTTCTAAGGTCTAAACGATAAGTCATTAGAAGCCTCAAATCGCCTCTTCACCGCCAATTGTGGTCAGGTAAGTACAAGTGAGGAGGGAGGGATCCGCTCACGAATCGTGAGACGGGCCTTTTAAAGTTACCCAAGCTCACTTGCCTAGCCTAGACACCACAAAGTCAGTTTAGATAAACGATCGATGTCCATGACCAATCGTGCTTTCGTTTTATAAAAGATTTTATTTAGAAATGTTTACAACTGAAAGCTTTCAAGAAAAGATTATAAAGAATATGGTATTTTAGTGAAAAGTCCTGTAATTTCGTATTCTATGTTTTGACATATATCAATTAGGGTTATATTTGCGTGTGTGTAGACGTAGGTCCTTACCTCGTGTCTTATTTTAAGTTTTGATGAAGTTTAGAGGTTAAACAAGATATATTAAACTTGAAGGTAGTAAAGCGCAAGAATACGGTATTCGAAAACGTTATCATTTCATGTGTGAAATTTCATTCAAATTGGTTTCTACAAGTTTAGTGATCAAGATAAACCTATTTAGGAGTGAGGTAATTAATTAGAACAAGAAAAATAAACTTTATGGTATTTTTATGAAAAGAATACGATATTGTAAAGAAGCTATCATTTCATGTGAGTAACTTTATTTAAATTGGTTTCTAGGTGATTAATAGTCATCATACATAAGTTTGGGTATTATGTATTAGGTGACAAGTGGAAATTTATAGAAAAACCGAATCGGAAATCGGTTTGTCTGATTTCCGTCGGGTTCCAAAAAGTCGTATTTTTATCTTAAAGAAAAGGGAGATACAAGAGGTGGGACTTACGGGTTTGGACAAGCTAAGGGGGCTAGGGAAGGTGGTGGTGGTCGATGCGTCGAAAACGTCGCGAAGGTTCTGATCCAGTCGCCGGAATCCGTCGTCGGTTTCGGCAGCGCTTCGCTTCTCGCTCTTCGTACCGAGTTCTCGAGAATTTGGGAGAGTGGACTTAGAGTTGTGAGGTGAAATGGTAGAGGGTAGGGGTCTTTATATAGGGCTAGGCTAGGGTTAGGGTTAGGATTAAAAAAAAATTAAAAAATTGTAAATATTCATTAAAAATCATTAAACATAGGATTAAAAGGGATTTATTGGCCAAATTGTCACGCCCCGCTTCCTAAAATACGGAATACGAGGGGTAGACAAGGCCAACCATGCTCCTACGGTCAAGGAAAGGTCCTGCCGTAGTCACACTTCGGCTTCTAGTTTTTCATGGTAAACAGTAAATAATGCGCACGTAATGAGAAGTGCAGTAACTGGAATAAAACGGTAAAATGAACTGACCTGCTGGGAAACAAAGATATAACTCTGGATAGCTAAACAAGATATCCGTGAAGTGTGTCTAGTCCTGGTCCAAGCTAAATCTTCTCCTCACACTGAGCATGCATACTCAGGTCGTCAGAGCGACACAATAGCAATATAATATATAAAAAAATCATATGACAATTCTAGCAGTGATAATAGGTATATATATGACAGTAGATCAATGGCGGTATGGATATGAACATGCAGTAATCAATGCAGCGGAAACAGTAAAAGCAGTAGAATGATATGTCACGTATGTCAACACAGTAAGTAAGATATATCAATGCCAGTATCCCTATCAGTCTCTAAGTCTCACTGTATAGGTCACTAAGCCTATCGTCAGTCTAAGTATGAGAGTCAACCACTCGCGAGTGTCCTCCACCCAAGGGTAGAACCCAAGGGCAAGGGACCACGGACCCAACATGTATATCACGGTGATAATCACATACCCTGTAAATCTCCATATAACTCCCTAAATATATAAGCCGGCATGGGACTCCCGAGATTCTGTTGAACTCACACTCAAACTATCCCACACTCCGTGGTCTACATCAAACGCTAACCATAACCCTAAATACCAATCAGTCTGTGACAAGTCTGCGCGAGAACTGGAGGCAGGACCTCCATCAAGCACATCCTGACTAATACCTAGGATAAATGGCAGTGTCTGGTGCCTTATCTGAGACACCCGTGCAAGAGCTTCCATAAATGTCCCATTCCACTTATAGTCACACGTACACGTGTCCCACAGACGTCGACAGTGCAATATAATAATAAGGGTCACTGATTGTGTACAAGTACGTATCACTTTCACTTATTCACTGATACACGAATACTGACGTACTTGCCACAATCATCACTAAAGCCTAACACTGGGTAAATGCATGCTATCACTATATTATCAATGCAACGACATGTATATGATATGATGCATAAGCAGTATATAAAGCATGTTTAGGATGTCCTCAATCAATGACCTACCACTTGCACAAATTATCATAAATCGTACGGTTACAATTTAATGAGACGATGAACAGGTAATAATTATTTTGCTCAGTTATCTATCTATCGAATTTAGTTTCATGCCAATCGGGTTTCAGGATCATTATCTATGGCCATTTCATTTTAAGCGTCCATGGCTGGAAATCTGGTTTCAGAATTAGAAGTCCGTTTCGCAATGCATTTTAATCCCAGTTGGGATCAGATTTCAGCGACGCTAGAGTTGAATGAATTCTAGGGTTATCATTAAGGTTTTCAACGCAAAAGATGGATCTTCAATCGAGTCTGTACGTCAAGAGGTATACACTATTCAATACCAAAATGTCAGTTCTGATTCTGTTGGGACTGTTATGCGTCCCGATCTATTAAATTACAGATTAAATAACAAACGATAACGAAAAAGAATGAAACCACTTGTATTATCTAGCTAACAGGTTCATCTACAATAAACAGTGGAGTTCCGCAACCTAAGAGTTTAGGAAACAGGGTGGTGTTCATTACGGAACAGTAAGCAACAATTGGAGTCGCTCTGTACTGCAGTCCAGAATCACATTCCGATCCAAATATTGTCATAGTTTATGTACAGGAATATCTGGAAACTAGTACAGGGTTAAATTTTGTCGAGTTGGCTTCGATTTGATCCCTCGAACGCATCATTCTAGTATGTATATAATTTATGGTGATTTTTACGATTTTCAGGTACAGAAAATATCCAGTTTTACAGGCAAACTTGGGGGTAGTCGTTTTAGTCGTTAACGGTCATATTTTCCAACGAAATTTGTACAAGGTGTTCATCACTACACGGGCCAAGATAGAAAAACTAGTTCCGTCAAATTAGACAAGTAATTCCATTGGGGTCACACATCAAACAGTTGCATCGTATAATTTTTCGAGGTTATATAATATAGAATTTATAAGATTATAGTTCGTAACAAATACCAAATAGCATGTAGCAAGTATAAAACTTGCCTGGAGACGTTTTGGCGATGCACGGCAATGGCAATGGCACATTTGCGTCACGAACACGTCACGGCGACAACTGGGCTCAAGCTCGACTGCGACTGCGACGGAGAGGCATCGATGGTGGCGAGGTTGCTTGCTGTAGCGGTGAGAAGGTGTCACAGATGGTTGGCCCCGGAGGGAAGGGATAGCGAGGCACACAGTGAGGGGGCAGGAACCGGGGGCGAGGCTCGGGGTTTGCAGTGAAGTGGTTGCGCTGGCGTCGGGTTCCGATGTGCAGGGGCCTGCAGCAGGGAGGGGCGAGTTCCGACGATGGAGGGACGAGAAAGTTGATGTATGAGGCGACGCTTGCTGAGGTGATGGGGTCGGCCGGAGGGTGGTCGAGGCGGGCTTGTATGCTCGGTTGTGTCTTGGAGTTGGGAAGGAGGAGTAAGCTTTAGTGGAAAAGGGTTAGGGAGTCTCTGTTTGAAGTAGTGGGAGGCGACGAGGAAGTCTCGTCGGCGACTGTGGGTAAAAAGGGTTGCCGGCGGCGGGGAAGCTCGGTGGCCGTGTTGGGTGCAGGGGAGCTCGGTAGTTAGAGAGGGTGGAGTAACGCAGGGAGGTGGCTCGGTTGAGGGGGCGAGTTCTAGAGAGAAGGGAGCGAGGGAGGGGCGATGAGAGGAGTCGTCTGCGTCGTCGTCGGGGGTGAGGGATGATGGCTGCGGTTTCTGTAGGGAGAGAGAGGGAGAGTGTGAGGAGTTGAGATTGAGAGGGAGAGAGGAGTTAGAGTCGAGAAGAGGTTGGGGGAGTAGTGGCCGGGGTCACGGGGACGTGGGGCTACGACGCGGGCGACGTGGGCGCGAGGAGGAACGTGGGTGCAACGGGAAAGAAATGAGCGGGAAATTTTTTTTCGCGTGGGTGAGGAAGAAGGAATGTGAAGCGCATCGAGTCGAATTGGGGTCGCGGGCGTGGGCTGAAAGTGAAGGGCCGGGCTGGTGAAGGATTTAAATATATTATAGAAAAGAGCAACGGGCCGGGCCAATAAAAGGAAAGAATTAATTGGGGAAGAAGGCGCGGGCTGCTAGGAGGGGCTGGGCCAAGTAAAAAAAAAGGAAAAAGGAAATTGATTTAAATGGGAAAAATATAAGAAACGGCCCGGGGTGAGTTGGGCCAGGGTATTAAAAGGAAATTGGATGGAAAATAAAAAGGGAGTGGGCCGGCTGAGATGGGCTGAGGAAATTATAATAAATCAATTGGAAAAATAAGCAGGCCGGGAGACTTAGAAAGGAATTGAGTTTATGAAAATAAAGATAAAGGAATGAGCTTGTGATTTTTGGTTTAGGATAAATAATTATAATTAAATTAAAATCTTATAAGTTAACGAGAACACAAGTATTGGTATAAAAAGGACTGGGTGTTACACAAATGATAACTGACCCAAGCATTTAAAGTACGCAGGAGGGTGGACCAGGTCAAGACCCAACTTTTCTCAGTTGGTGACTCGGCCGTCCGGCCAAGTCCGGCCGGCGGCGCCGAGTCGGGCCGAGTCAAGGGTCCAATGGCCGGGGGTTTTCCTGAGGAACAACTTGGTATTTTTACTTTTTGTTGTCCAGTACATATTTTGGGAGTTATGGCCTTTTTACCGTTGACTTCCAAAAAAAAAATAAAACAAAATAAATACAAAAATAATGTGGGGCATGGGATTTGAACTCCGGTGGCTTGGTTCAGCAGTGCAAGGTATTACCAATGAGCTACAAGCTTCTTCTTGTAATTATTGTAAGGAATTAGATACTTAAATTGTTTCCAGCAACATTAATACTCCAAGTATACACTATATTTAAAGCAAATTTTTGGTATACAAAATTGGAGTTGTTACACTTTCGAACAGGGGAAGCAGCATTTGTGACTTCGCATGGAATAGGAGCTGAAACGGACAGTCTTGTGAAGACCGACCCTTTAGCAGGGGAAGCTGCCTTGACGACTTTAGGAGCAGGAATGGCTATCCGCTTCGGGATGGCCGCTTCAGGTATCACGGGCTTCTTCATAGGCCCTACTGAGCTTTGGTCTAGTTTGTCAAAGACTGAGGCGTTGGAGCTGTGCGACCCGTTGAGAGGGGCCGTAGTAGTTGTAAGCCGATCAAAGACCGACTTCTTCTGAGCTTCTTGTGTTGGTACAGGAGCGCTGAAGCTCGTTAGCGGGAGCATGGTCCCGAAGAATAATCTAGTGGTGGCCTGAGTGACCTGTTCCACCGGTATAGCGAAGATGGAGGCCGCTTGGGGCCCATAAGTCACTCCTCCGGACAGTATGGGGCGAGAGTTGCAGCTGCAGTTAGTGCAAGTTGAAGCCATTGATCTTCTGTTTTCTGCACGGAGCAAGACACCAAATCTTAGTACCTCGAACCCAAGGGCAACCATATCAAACCGCGATTCGTTCGCGAACACGACACACGAAGTGTGGAGTGGAAAGAGGAAAAGGTCCCACCGGACGTGCCAGAATCTGTTCCCCGCCGAAAGACGCGGACGAAGACGCGGCGGACGTCTTGCCTGAATTTCGGGGTAGATGCTAATTGGTGTTATCCGTCCACCTCTCCGAAAATGCCAAGTTGATTTATGGCACCATGTATCGAAGGTTTAAACGGATGCGGCCGATGTAGCAGATTTCGTCAGATTCCCCCTTATTTGAGGGGGTTTTGATTATGGGGATACTCTTCCCTGCAGGCGCAAGCCCCTGCAGTTAATTACGCTACCGTATCGCGGTAACAACTTTCTCCTTCTCTAGATGGTCACTTCGTGTCGTGGGTGTTTGTTTTGTTTGTGGTTGCCCGTGGATTGTATACGGAGACTAATTTATGTTGTCACCCGTGGGGCGTGGATTAGTCCAAATTCGTATCTTCTTAGATTTAGGTTTGGGGTTTGGGTTTAAGTATACGTTAGCCTCATTTGAGACTAAGATCAACTTAAACGTATGTTAAGGATACGTTAGTCTAATTTTTAGACTAAGATCGACTTAACAGGATCATTTAGATCCAACAAGAGGGCAATTGGACTCTATTGTTTAGTTTAGGGACATTGCGGTCGATTACCAATTTAAAGATATGGTGGTCCAATGTTAGTTTAAGGACATTACGGTCCAGGTTAAGGACATCGTAGTCCGTGAGTTTAAGGACCCCACAGTCCGTAGTTTAAAGACGTCATAGTCTATAAAGTTTAAGAACATCGTAGTCCATGAGTTTAAGGACCTCACAGTCTAGGTTAAGGACATCGTAGTCCGTGAGTTTAACGACCTCACAGTTAAGGTTAAGGACATCGTAGTCCATGAGTTTAAAGACCCCACGGTCCGTGAAATGTGTGGTTGTCGGGACCCGTCACCTCTCTGAAGACATTGAAGGATTACAACGACGGATATCAGAGGAGTAAAGAGATGTACCCTCGAACCGGTGTAAGTTGGTTGAAAGATCTGTAGTTCAATTTGGGACTAAGATCTGTTAAATATTTATGAGCAGACGGGCTCAATTAAATATAAGTTGAGGACTTATGACCAATGTTGGGCTAAGTCCAATAAACATTTTGTTTATTCTGGCTATTGAGTCTTTATTTGGGCTTGCCCTTTTTAATAATGCTGAGCAAAAAATCTTTTCTTTTGTCTTGTATTGAATGCAAAGCCATTGGCGGGGTTGCTTGCCATTCTCGTAGGGGTCTAGCAATGTGGGTTTGGCTATTCATCGCGACCATAGAATCCGTGTTTTATACAGGCTCAAAATAAAATACGGACCTTCTAGTATATCCAATATTTCATATGTTATCTTCTGCTGCTGATATTCTGTGATGTGATCATTTTATATGCGTGAGACGAATGCTTTATTATTGTATATATGATATATAATAAATATTGCTTATGTTTTGCACCCGCGCTAGTCCCGCCCCGGTATGTCGTTAATTAAGTAACCTAATGGTGCATAACGAGACACTGTGGCGAATGCGGATGGTATAAGCATACGTTGTATTTTCGTTTGTTCTGTGATGCTTAGGAAGCATAAATGATGGGAATTCATTAATGAGATTAATGAAAGAAAAGAAACCTAAAATATGTTGTAGAATCAAATTTTCAAAAAGGATAGCTCTAGTTTTTGCTTTGCATAGCGATATTCCTTATAGAATATCCAGCACCTTATTCGATAAGAAAAAAGCCGAGATCCCTTCACCGGGAGTGGCCTCTTTAGCGAAACTAGCAGATACTACAACTCACTTGGTTTTGTTTTTGATTGCTTCTATAGTTCTTTCTTTGCATAGCGGTATTTATGAAATATCATGCACCTTATTCGATAAGGAAAGAGCCGAGATCCCTTCACTAGAAGTGACCTCTTTAGCGAAACTAGTAAAACCCTCGAAAACACTCATTTTCAAAATCACTTGTTTCTACAACAATATCAAGTTCATTACGCAAAAGGTTTCTATAAAAAAACCTGTCGTAGCCCTCCATCATTTCAGATAAGTCCTACTTAGTATTCGTACTACGTTTGTTGACCTCCGTCAAGGCGTAGTGTGCGGTAGCTGACTAGTATTTATCTGCTGCATATGATGCGACTGTTTTAGGGTAGTCATACGACCTTGTTGACCTCTGTCAAGGGTCGTGCGGGTGGATTTAATTCAATCAGGAAATGACGGGCTAAACTTGACTAGCACCCTATGGTTTGTTGACCTCCGTCAAGGTCATAGGACGCTAGGGGTAGAATATTATCGGGAATTTCAAGTATTGAAATTTGCAATGAAATTGCATAGCTTCTATGAGATAGTTGGATCCCGATACCCACTGCGAGTAAGAGTTACTCCTGGGAGAGTTTTACACATCACAATTAGCCGATCAAGTAGGTGTCTAGAAAGGTGTTAGTGGGGTTATGTTTTTGGGAAAATGAGGTTTATTTTAATTAGGTCCATGCGAAAGCACGGGGAACCTCCCTCAAAGTACCAACACTGTCCTGGCTGAAAGATTGGCGAACTTGTAAGGTGTAATTAATCTCGGCCAGTCTTACCTTTTAGGCTTTTAAGGAAGATTTGATAAAACCAGTGGGAGCCATCCTGATTAGATAAGATAATAACCAAATCTAATCTTGCAAGAGCATACGCTAAAGTGTTTTCTTCTCTCTATCTCCAGGTAGTGACCATGTCAAGCCTTAATCAAGATAATAATATGGATGTATTGACCGAACCCGCTTGTTATACTTGGCAGGGGAACGTTGGTTCCGTTCTTTCTTATAATTGTTATAAGACTGAGCAGGAAATAGAGGAATATCCAGATTCCCACGCCGCCCAAACGAAGAACAAGCATGTTGATGCATCTTCTTCGGGTGTGTTTGTTATTAAGAACTGTTTCTCAGTTCACTCTACGTCCAGGGTATTAGATACCGGATCGGGATCCCACATATGTAATATGTTACATGGGCTACGGAAAGGTAGAGAACTGGGAGAGGATGATCATTCCATAAGAGTAGGGAATGGTGCAAATGTTGCAGCCAAAGCTGTTAGTGAATATCACCTTGTGTTGCCAAATGGTAATACATTGATTCTGAACGAATGCTATTACATTCCGACCCTGATATGCAATCTTATATCAGTTTCTTTATTAAGTAAAGAAGGATATAATTTTGTAGTACAGGATAATGTTATGAACATCTTCCTGAATCAAAAGTTGATTGGATCAGGCTCGTTAAATAATGGCATATACGTTCTAAATCAAACTACAGTTCTTAATGTACAAATCACACACAAAAGGAAGAGTTCAGAAATGAACGAATTCTTCTTGTGGCATTGTAGACTAGGTCATATCAATGCGACACGACTAGCTAAGTTACATAAGGATGGATATTTGAATCCATTCGAATTTTCATCTTATGAAACTTGTCATTCATGTCTCAAAGGCAAAATGATCAAAACTCCGTTTAGTGGACACGGAGAAAGAGTTACGGAACTCTTGGGATTGATACATAGTGATGTATGTGGTCCCATGTCTACACATGCCGGGAATGGTTTCTCGTACTTCATTACATTCACTGATGATCTCTCAAGATATAGACACGAAGTCTGAACTTTTGAGAACCAACGGGTAAAAGTATAAGCACGAGTCTAAACTTTTGAGACACAAGTCTGAACTTTTGAGAAATTCAAAGAATATAAGCACGAAGTCGAGAACCAACGGGTAAAAGTATTAAGATCTTTCGATCTGATCGAGGAGGAGAATACTTGAGCAATGAGTTCCTGGACTATCTAAAAGAGAATGGGATTCTCTCTCAGCTTACTCTTCCGTATACACCACAGCACAACGGTGTACCGGAATGGAGGAATCGCACCTTATTAGATATGGTGCGCTCTATAGGAGCACCGCTGAGTTGCCTGTTTCCTTTTAGGGGTATGTGCTTGAGACAGCTATATACCTATTGAATAGAGTTCCAACTAAATCAGTGCCTACCACTCCATATGAGATATGTGAGGGGAAGAGACCGTGTCTTAATTTTGTTAAGATATGGGGTTGCCCGGCCTATGTTAAAAAGCAAAATCCGGACAAGCTCGAGGCAAGGTCTGTTCTGTGCAAATTTGTAGGATATCCCAAGCATTCGCGAGGACATATCTTCTACCACCCTGAGGAACAAAAGGTGTTTGTTGCTCAGCATGTCACCTTTTTAGAAAAGGAATTTCTTACAAAGGAAATTAGTGGCGACGAGGTAGAACTGGAAGAAGTTCCAGCGATACAAACTACGACAGAAGATTTGGTAAAACCAGAGGATTCGATAGTTCCCAACGAACCTCAGCCTCTCCGTCTATCTAGTAGGGTTCCTCATCCACCTGAGAGATACTATGGTTTTCTCATTGATGGTGGAAGCGAGGATTGCATCATGGAAGATGATGGCCCGACTAGTTTCGAGCAGGCCATCACGAGTGGGGACTCTGTGAAGTGGCTGGATGCAATATGATCTGAGATGGAATCCATGTACACCAACAAAGTATGGACTTTGGAAGCTGCTCTTGAAGGGGTAAAACCCATTGAGAGAAAATGAATCTTTAAGAAGAAACTTGGTGTAGACGGAAAAGTTGAGACTTTTAAAGCTAGACTTGTTACAAAAGGTTTTCGTCAACGACCGGGTATGGATTATGATGAAACCTTTTCTTCAGTAGCTATGCTTAAGTCCATCCGGATCCTACTTGCCATTGCTGCATACCATGACTACGAAATCTGGCAAATGGATGTTAAGACCGCCTTTCTAAATGGTGATTTAGAAGACAGTGGGAGCAGCAGAAAGGTGTGAAAGCTGCTTAAATCCATCTACGGGTTAAAGAAGGTATCGCGGAGTTGGAACATCTGTTTTGATGTGGTAGTCAAAGAGTTTGACTTCATCAAGAACGTAGATGAACCTTATATATACAAGAAGATGGCAGTGAGTAAGGTTGTCTTCCTCGTATTGTACGTGGATGACATACTCTTGATAGAAAATGATGTTCCTATGCTGCACTCGGTCAAGCTCTTCTTATCACAAAGATTCTCAATGAAAGATCTAGGTGATACCTCCTGCATCTTGGGGATTAAGATCTATAGAGATAGATTTAAACGGATACTAGGATTGTCCCAATCCTGGTACATTGACACCATACTAAAGAGGATTAGTATGGAAGAATCCAAACGTGGGAATTTACCCATGATCTCTGGACTCACTCTCTCCAAAGAGATGTCTCATAAAACTGATTTGGAGAGAGCTCGCATTCAAGAGATACCCTATGCTTCGGTAGTAGACTCTATTATGTATGCGATTCTATATACCAGACCTGATGTAGCATACTCACTAAGTGTAGTGAGTAGGTATCAAGCAGATCCAGGAGAGAGTCACTGGACAGCTGTGAAGAACATTCTCAAGTACTTGAGAAGGACTAAAGAGATGTTCTTGGTGTATGGTAACAGAGAACTCCCGGTGGAGTCCTTTATCGATTCGATCTTCCAGAGTGATAAGGACGACTCTAAGTCGCACTTGGGATTTGTCTTTACCCTCAATGGAGGGGCGGTTTGTTGGAAGAGTTTCAAACAGGAAACCGTTGCAGACTCGGCGATGGAGGCTGAATACATCGCTGCCAATGATGCTGCCAAAGAGGCTGTCTAGATGAAGAAGTTCATAAACGAACTTGGAGTGGTTCCGTCCATTGAGCATTCAATACATTTGTATTGTGATAACAATGGAGCTATGGCTTTGGCCAAGGAACCCAGGTCCCATCAGAGATCCAGGCATATTCTGAGGCGGTATCACCTGATCCAGGAGATAGTTGATCGCCGGGAGATCAAGATCAGGAGAGTTGACACGAAGGACAATACTGCGGATCCACTCACGAAGGCCATACCCCAGATACAATTTGAGAGGCTCTTCAGGATGTTGGGTATGAGATACTACAACAGCTGGCTTTAGTGCAAGTGGGAGATTGTTAGTTATGTATATGCCCTAGAGGCCATTATTGTACATATGATGTATATTATAGTGGATGCTTGGATATATATAGAGAGGACTTTCTTGCTCGATATGATAGTATGCTATCTGGTTGCACTTTATCTTAACATGTTGACTTGTATTGTGTTACTGTCTTGCTCTCACATGTTGATAAAGCCCTTAGGATGTGTACTTGACTACTAGGACTATGATGGAGATCATACTAGTGGGCCAATGGTAGTCCACAAGTACATCCTATAATTGTTCCTAGTCAAGAATGTATCGAGACAGGGCATCGATACTCCAGAGTAGACTAACGTATACGCACCTTGACCCATATGATGAGCGATGGATGATCCCACGTCCATTGGTGTTTGACATCAAAGATGGTATATGGGTGCTCAGTGGAGCTGGGTACACTGAACGGACTCGCCGAGAACTCCTAGTTGGTATTATACCTATTTTCAGATAGTAGTTCTCTAGTGACACTGGTACATGTTAGTCTGTAGACCCGAGATCGTCATAGAGTCTTGTGTGATTCCCATTGTGCTTTGATTTCCACCTTACCGCGTTCATGAGAACGTGCAAAACGGTGGCTTTTGGGTACAGTCCCGAATCACATGGAGGCAATGAGCGATAGGAGGGGTTTCGTCTCTCCCGGTATAGGGGGTTGATGTTGCGCTGCGTTCGATTGGCCATAACTGGATGTTCCTGGCCAGGACTGATATGGAGATCTACTGGTAAGTGTTATCAGTTGTTTCTCGACCCGTTATGAGCCTCAAATCGACAAGACTTATCGGTTACTGGGGTCTGACGTTAACCACCCCTAGACTGGATATGCGACATATCAGACGAAGAGACCGGACTGTACGGTAGTGTTACTGATTGGATTCGCAAGAGTATGTATAGGCTTGCTTGTTGATCTTCTGATCGCTCAATACCTGGATGGCCGTTACGTTTAGCTGACCGCTTGCGGCTTGTGGGTGTTTGATATGATCATCACCTACTGCTGGCGTATTGACGAGTCTTTAGAGTCCTACACAGAGGTTTCCTGGCTCAGGCGAAACGGAGTAGGAGCACATATGTGATATGTGCGGGACCGAGAATAATACGTGTATGTGATACCGTATTCTATTCTCGCGATATGTGATATCAGCCGGTTATACGTGATATAGCCGGGTTATTGGATCAAGTGTTGATTCGATAAAATGATACATATTATATTAGTCGGTTATATGTAATATAGCCGGATTATTAAATCATGTATTGATTTAATGATTTAATGTATAATTATATATTTGATATATTAAATTATATTAACTAATATATGCTCACTTAAGCATTTATTTTTCTCACTTATACATTTAACATATATGTGATATATGTTTATTGTATAGTTTTCTTTTGTTCACAAAATATATATGTGATATATAGTATTGTGTCATGCTAGGTTACACATGCAACATGTATGTATGAGACTTATACCATGCTAGGGTTTATGTTATGGTTTATATTTATTTCAAGCAAATTCAAAATTGTGGATATTTTGTCATGGTTCAAAACTTGTAGAAGCTTGTAGGTTCATTGACTTGGTCCACTCTTTTGTCTAGCTTAAGATATTTATCAACCCAACCTTAACTCATAGCTATGGTTTAGTCTCTACAATGGTTAGTGCATGACATACACTCACCATGGTTGCATTTCTAACCTCACTCAATTATTCATTCATCACTTGATCATCTTCTTGTTCATCTCATTCTAGCTCTCTTGCTTGTGATGAATTGATGAAATATTGTGAGAAAACAAAATCTAAAGTGAGCAAAATTCCTACTTCATCATCCTCTTCTATACTGGCCATACAGTTTAGTGTGTTAGCTTCACTAATTCCATATTAGTGAAGAGATAGCTTGAGTTTGTGTTTTCTCGAAGTAGATCATCATAGACTTTGAAGACTTCTAGCTAGCATGCATCATACACCGTGTGGAGCCTCTCAAGAGTCCGGGAGCTCGATGATCGTAGCGAAGGGACCACTGCAAGGAGCTATAGAAGTGAAGGAACGAACTACAAAGGTTGCAATCTCTAATCACTTAGAAGTGAAGTTGTTTACTTTATGATTCCGCATGATTCTCTAGTTAAAGATCTAGGTTAGGGTTCTTTTATCATGGCAAAATTTTAATTTGGTATGGACGATGCCACCCGAAACCTTGCTGTCGTGCTTAGGAACCCTACATTCTCCACACAGGATCTGGATAAAATATCAGGGATTCTGGTAACTAGATATATGGTTTTAGATCTAGATTTAGGAAGTGTCCCAATACAGGTACTTGACACCATCTAAAGTGTTTTAGAATGGACGACTCCTAGCATGGTGGTGTACCCGCAGGTGACGGAGTCACCCTCTCTAAAGAGATGTCTTCTAGACTGATGAAGAGAGAGATTTGCATAATTGGCGTATCACTTATTTAGGCAATTGAGTCAATCATGAGATGTCAAGTAGCACATCAGATATTGTTTTTACACTAGCTGCAATAAACATATATTAATCCAATCCTGGAGAAACGTTGGGAAGCAGTTATGAACATAAGTGGATGTTCTTGGTATATGGTAACGGCAGCCTCCTTTAGGAGGCGGTTATCATTTCAAGCTTCCAAGATGACCTGGATGACAAAGTGGTTGTCAGAATTATAGTTTTCTCTCTTTTGAAGGGCAGTATGTTGGACAGGTGATCCAAGCGGATACTGTGAAAGGCATGGCGTAGGATACTGATTAAATTTAGTGGATGATACGGTCTAAGAAGTTTGTTGAATTTGGAGTTTATTTATGAACTGGGTCCCATCAGACATCCAGACAAATTCTAAGACAAGTATCGCTCATTTCGGGAGATAGTTTTTCTCCGTGAAGTTGAGATATAGAGAGACAAAGATAGAAACATTGGAGCGGATCCACCCACTGAGGCTATTTCTCGAACGCAATAGTTTCACAAACGAGCTTTGCGAGACTGATTAGTAGAGAAGTTCGGTATCACACGGGCTGTGAGTATGCGACACCGCAATAATTAGCCTTAAGTGCAAGTGGGATATTGTTGGCTATAGTGCCCTCAAGTGAATTATTGTAATTGCAGGCACGCGATTGTGATGATTGAGGGAGGACCTATACGGGCAGAACAGTCTTACTCGAGATGATAGTATGCTATCTGGTTTGTCTCTATCATCATGTACATGCATTATGTGATATTACAGATCACTATTACATGTTGATAGAGACCATAGGATTCTTGCTTGACTACCAGCATTATGATGACGATCATATACGTGGGAACTTGGTGGTCTATAAGTACATCCTTAAATGTCCCTAGTCGAGAGAGTATTGAGACTGGGCATCGATACTCCAGAGTAGACTAGTGTATACTTATCGAGACCCCGACGAGGGGTAATGGCCGGTCTCACAAGCTATTGGTGTCAGTTAGTCACCTAATATAGTATACAGGTGCTCAATGGGTTATGAGTACACTGGACGGACTCGCCGGGAACATGCTAGTTGGTATTATACCTATTGTTAGATAGCAGTTCCCAGGTGACATGTGTACAGGTTAGTCTGTCGACCTGAGATCGTCATTTGTCTCGTGTGAGTTCCCACTGTGCTTTGATTACTACCCTACCACGGCTCAAAAGAGTCGTGCAAACAGATTTTAGTTCGGTATAGTCCCGAGCCACATGGAGGCAGTGAGCGGATTGTCGGAGATTCATTTCTCCCGGTATTAGGGGTTGATGTCGCGCGGTGCACGGGCCGCCATCACCATAAATCCTTGGCCAAGATAGTCGAGAATTGCTGATTTGGATCAGTAGTTTCTCAGTTGGTGATGGGCTTCATACCGACACGAAATATCGCGTTATTAGGGAGTCTGACTTTATCCACCCCCTAGACCTGATATGCGATACTTTTAGACGAACAGACCGAACTGTACGGATATTGTCACTGACAGGCTCAGTAGGGGTTCGGATGAGTTTGCTCGTCGTCCTTCTTTTCGCTCAATACCTGGGTAGCCGTTACGTACAGCTAGTGCCGCTGACGTGCTTGTAGTTAAACCCGCTGCCAGCATATTGACGAGTTTTTAGAGTCCTACACAGAGAGTTTCCCTGGTTCTGGCGATATGATATAGTAGCAGTATTGGATACGTGCAGGGTTCCGATCGAATGAGTGTACTAGTTACCTGGACTTTCGATCGGACGGTTGATAATACTAGCTGGCTCGGGTTTGAGCCGGATTATTAAATTGGGTATTGATTTAATAATTTACGTATATGTATTTCGATATGTATATTCTAGTATTATATTCTTTGTGTTATTCTATCAATTCGGGTATTCGTATTTCGGTACGAATGCAGGTATGTATATACAGTAGAATGTAATCCGTATTTTTTACAGATAACATTCTAGAAGGTGGACACCTCATTTTGGATTTATCCGTTTATTTTAAATGGTAGTGAGGTGGATTAATGGGAGAGGGGAGTATGGTGAGAACCATGCTTGCACAGTGTGCACAAATGAATTATTAATTCATTTGTGCAAACTATTCAAGCATGAGCTTGATTTTAAATTGAAACGAAATGTTTTACAAAACCTTGCTTCTCTTTCTCTCTCTCTCCATGGATGGATCATTTTCTCACTTGAGCTTGCAACCTCACCATTAGCTTCACTCTCATATCTAATTATCATGAGTTCTTCTACCTTCAAACTCAACCTCCTCTCTAAGTATCATGAGTTCTTCCACCTTCAAACTCAACCTCCTTTCTACAATCTCATGAGTTGAAAATTAAGAGAGGAGGTGAAAATGGATAAACACTTAGAACACTCACTACATCCTAGGATTTCTAGATTAGCAACCTAGAATCCCTAGTTGCTTCACTTTCTTTTGATGTGGAGCTAGATCCATGAGCTACATCTCTCGGGTTGATCATCTTCGACGAAGGAAGACCGGCGGCCAAGTTCAATCGAGCTCGCCTCAAGGAGCTAAGGAAGATGATAGAAGACCGAAGGACTTGGTTCGTTTGGTATAACTTTCTATCATAGTAGTTTAGTTCTTTATTAGTTTGCTAATATTGGTTTATCGTTCGATTCTAGAACGGTTTCGTCAACGCCAAGTTTTTAAACGCCAGTTTTTGTTCCGCACTGGCCACGGCTGATGGCCAGGGCGCTATCGTAACCCAACAGTTCCCGGGCCTCGAAACGCCCAATTACTCGGCCGACTACTAGTGCGGAGTCGCTGCTAACTCTGATGGTCTTCAGCCCTACTCCAGAGGCGATTCGGAGTCCTGCCAATAAAGCCTCGTATTCCGCGACGTTGTTCGATGCACTGAACCCGAGCTTTAATGAGTATTCTATTTCAGCTTCGTTCGGGTTGCAGATGATCAGGCCAGCCCTGCTCCCCTTCTCGGTGGAGGATCCGTCCATATAGAGCACCCAGTCTGGGATGGGTTCGGTTACCTCTTCGACCGAGGGACGTGGTTCAGGGTCCTGCGCTGCCGTCCCTTCTTTAGCGGGAATAGTGAATTCGACAACGAAATCTGCTAAGACCTGCGCTTTGATGGCTTATCTTGGGCGGTATTTGATATCGAATTGGGGTAATTCCCACCTCCATTTCTCCAGACGACCTGACGACTAGGGGGAGGCGAGAACAGGCCCTAAAGGTCGCTCGATGAGGACGATGATTGTATGTGGTTGGAAATAGTGTCGAAGTTTTCTGGAGGCGATGTCAAGTGCCAAGACTATTTTTTCTATGGCCGGGTATCTTGTTCTGCATCCTTGAAAACATGGCTCACGTAATAGACCAACCTCTGTATGCCTTCGCATTCTCTGACAAGCACCGAGCCTGCAGTTTGGTCGGAGACGACTGGATATAAAAATAACTCGTCGTCCTCGACCGGTCGGGTGAGTAGCGGGGAGTCGCTAGGTGCACCTTGAGTTGTTCGAAAGCATTCTGGCATTCCTCAGACCATTCAAATTTAGGAATTTTCCTTAGGGCCTTGAAGAACGGGAGGCACTTCTCCTCGGATCTAGATATAAAGCGACTCAGGGCAGCCACCCTCCCCGTGAGGTGCATGATGTCGACATTGCTCATGGACGTTGCCATATTGAGGATGGCGCTGATCTTTTCTGGGTTCACTTCAATTCCTCGATGGGTAACCATGAACCCGAGGAACTTCTCACTAGTGGCTCTAAATGCACACTTAGCGTGGTTCGGCTTCATTTTGTACTTTCGCAGGACGTCGAATGTCTCGCCGAGGTCTTTAGTGTGCCCAGCTGAGGAGACGGATTTTACGAGCATGTCATTGATGCAGACTTCCATGTTTCTCCCAATCTGTGGTTTGAATAGTTTGTTGACCAGGCGTTGATACATTGCCCCAACGTTCTTGAGTCCGAACGGTATCACTTTGTAGCATTATACCCCCCGATCCGTGGTGAAGGCGTTAAGCTCTTCGTCGGCCGGGTTCATCCGGATCTGATTGTAACCAGAGAAGGCATCCATGAAGCTCAGTAATTCATGGCCGGCTGAACTGTCCACTAGCTGGTCTATTCAAGGAAGTGGATAGTTGTCTTTGGGGAATACCTTGTTCAAGTCCGTGAAATCGATACACATGCGCCATTTCCTATTTGCCTTCTTGACCATGACCACGTTCGCCAGCCAATCTGAGTAGTCCAGGTTCCTGATGAAATTAGCTGCGAGCAATGGATCCACCTCGTCTTCTATCGCCTTTTTTTAACCGGCGCAAAGCTTCTCTTTTTTTGCCGGACGTGTCGGGCTTTCGAGTCGACCCCGAGCTTGTGGGAGATCACTTTGGGGTCGATCCCGGGCATGTGCGCTGGCGTCCAAGCGAATATGTCTGAGTTTCCCCGGAGGAAATGGATCAAGTCTTTGCGTTAGTCTTTGATTAAGAGAGAGCCGATTTGGACTGTCCGGCCATCGATTCCTTCTTCGAGAGGGACTTCCGTCAATACTTCCACTTGGGCGCCTCGAATTTCCCTTTGGTCGTCGCGTGTATCTAAGGATCCCTGGAAATCATACTCGTCCTCAGAATCGTTCCCCTGCTCTCCGACGGGGGGACGTCGAGGTGAGTCAAATCTTGGCGGTTTGCTGGTTCCCGTAGGCCCGACCTATCCCCCCTTGATCCAAAGGGAATTTGATCGTAAGGTGATAAGTCGAAATTTGAGCTCGGAGGGCGTTCGAGGTAGAGCGTTCCAGGAGAATCTTATAAGATGAAGGGACTTTAGCGACGAGGAAGTTCACCGGTATGGTTCGCGTATTTCCTGCTTCCCTAATGTTGAGGAGGAGGGTGACCAACCCCTCGGCCGGGACGGAGTGGTTTATGAACCCAGAGAGGACAAAGGAGGTTGGCCGAAGGTCGGATGTTCCTAGCCCCATACGCTGGAAACAGTCGTGGAACAGGATATCCGCCAAGCTCCCTGAATCGACCAAATTCTCTGGACTTCATAACAGTAGACTCAGGCCGTTATCACGAGAGGGTCATTGTGAGGAAGCGATATGTCGTGGAGGTCTTCATCGATGAAGATGATCGGTCCGTCCTTCTTGCACCTCTTACGGGGTGGATCTCTTATACTTTCGGATGGGAGGAGGTGGTGGTTCTCCCCGCTTTCCCAAGCTTGATCCGAGGCAACGACCATGATTTGCCTAATCGTTAATTCCGCGGGAGGAGTTTGGTCTTTTTGCTCCCGCTCCGCCTTATGTTTGTCCCGTGAGCATTTCGCCAGGTGGCCGGAGCGGATCAACTCCTCGATGCAGTCACGGAGTTGTTTGCAGTTTTCAGTCGGGTGACCCTGCGACCTGTGGAAGGCGCAGTACGGGCCGTGAAGACGCTTGCCCACTCTTTAGGTGACTGGCGGGAGCTTAAAGAACCTCTCGCCCTTAGCTTCCTCCAGTAGCTTGGTCTGGGAAATGTTTAGAGGAGTGTACTCCTGGAACCTCGGGAAGTAAGGTTTTGAACAATCGACTTTTTTTTTCTCCTTGCTGTCCTTTTCTTTCGGTCCGTTTGGTCGGATCGAAGCAGATTTGAGTTCACCTCCGACTCGATTTAGATCTTGATTGGCATGCTTTTGGCGTGTCGTATTTTAAAGTTCTAAAGTTTAATCGCAATCAGGACGGCGTCGCGTGTAGCTAGCCGCGATGAGTACGGGTCGTCCGCAGGGAGACAGAGCGTTTCACGTTCTTGTTATCACGAGTTAATGCGCGTGGCGGAATGGTTCGTATCTAACCTATGTGTATATATGCAAAGTATAAGTTGTTAGGATTAGATAGGATAGTGTAAATTAGTGAATTCCGTACTCAATCTTTTGAGCCGAACTTTACCAATGAAGCTAGAGCAAATCAGCAACAACGTGGATTAGGATACTTAAGCACGGTATTAGTGAAATCCGGCTAATTGACCCTTGTCCGTCCGTTCTTGTCGCTTGGCTTTTGCCTCCGGCCAAACCGAATGCAACCGGTCGCGGTTAGAGATCACCGATATCTTGGTAGGGTAGGGTGCTTAAAGGAGCGCTTGCGTAAGGTTTGGACGGAGTTCAATAGAAAAATATTGGGCAATGGAAATGAGAAAGGAAACGTTAACTTACAATATCGTTTTCTTTCCTAACAACACCATATTTACAAACAATCAACACAACAAGAGAAAGAGAAAATGAAAAGATAAAAAGAAAAGAAAACGACAACAAGCAAGTAAGTAAAGGGCATGGTAATAAAAGGCAAGTAAGTAAATGCAAGAAATATAAAAGAGCAATTAAGTAAAGGAAGATAAATACTAAGAACCATAGAACACAAATGAAAGCTTCATTAACTCAAGTGATATTGCAAGCCATAGGTTCAATAACCTAAACTTAAACTTGCAAACTCAATGAAGAGCTTGCAAGATCAAGAGAAGATAAAAAACTCATGGTGAATTGAAGGCAAAATGAAAGCTTTATTAACTCCAAGTAATGATACAAAGCTTGAGTTCAATAACCAAAACTTAAACTTGCAAGCTCAATGAAGAGATTGCAAGATCAAGAGAAGGCTAAGAACTCAAGGTGAACTAACTATGTACAAGAACAAAATGAAAAGAGAAACAAAAAGTATATCAAGTGTATGAAGTATTGGACCCCTTTCCCTTGCTCACTGATCTGGCTTTTATAGGCACCAAAAAAGATTAAATAAGTAAAAAAAATAAGGTGATGTGACAACAAGAGATAGGATGAAGAAAATTAGAGCACTTTGGCCACAGGAAAACCGGTGGGGTCGGTTTTTGGAGGCATGTCACCGGGTCAATTCCGAGCAATTGGGCTTGTGTTTGTTGTGTGATGTTGTGTGCTCTCCACAATTCCACTGGTATTACTTGATTTCTTTGTAGAAGCCCGGTCTGTATTTAGTAGACTTAGAGGGAAACTTGATGCTTTTTAAATCACATCACATCTTTTTGCATTAAACATACATCACCTCACATGTGCCCACTTGCATCAAGGCAGCTCCCTCTCTAGGTCCATATACCAACAAGTTAGTGTACACACTTGTATGTGTTAGACCATTTAGATAAAAAGTGTGTACACATGCATGTTGCAAAAAGAAACTCTTGAAATATTGATCGGTTTGTAGTTCCAATTGCAGTGTCGGCTCACCAATGTAATATCCATGCATTTGAAGTGTTTCCAGTATTTTGTCACGGATAGCTATAATCTGTAATTACTAAGCAGACACTGATTAATAGTACCGATCTATAACAAAATAGATAATGAATGAGTGGTATTGAAATGCAATTTTCTGTGATAAGATCTCTCGCTCGGTCTAGGCTTTCACTTCGGCCATGATCTTAGGTTGCGCTAATGCAAAAGAGCGGAGCCATTCATTGTGCCTATGGCCCGACCTTAGCGCGGTGATAACTGTTTCATCGCGGTGCTCGGGAACCTCCAGGAGGGCGTTGTAGAAGCGAGTGACATACCCTTTGAAGGATTCCTTGTCTCCGCTTTCGATAGTGAACAGGTAGTCGACCGTCCTTTTCTGTCGTTGGTTTCCGACGAAATGACCGGGAATTATGTAGCTAACTCGTCGAAGGTCGATATGGGGCGCGGCGCGAGCCCTGGGAACCAGTCTCGGCCAGCCCGGATTAGGGTAGTAGGAAAAGCTCGGCATTGAGCCACGTCCAAGTTAACTTGGAAGCTCATGCCCACCGTGAATGCGTCCAAGTGGTCTTTCAGGTCGGACTTCCCGTCGAAAAGGGCCACTTTGGACGGCTTATTCCTTGACGAGACGTGCTCGGCCAACAGCTCTTCTGTAAAGGGCTTTTTGAGCGAATCGGCGGAATACCTGGCCTCTTCGCCGGACATGTGGCTATTTCGTCGTATACCTTCGATTTTCTTTTTGATGGCTTCAAGCCGGTGGTGGTACCCCGAGAATTCTGCACAGTCGGAGTGGTATCTACCCCCGCTCAGGGTTTGCGCGGTGATGCGGCTTCGATTCCGCTCTATCAAATTTCTTAAATTCTCGAGAGAGGACCTTCTCGAATAATCCCAATGTTCACCGTTTGCACGGCCTCGGCGGGAGTAGGGGCGTCGGTCATGCCTGGAAGCAGGAGAACTGACCGACATCTCCTCAGGGGGTGAGAGCGCGTGTCAGGCGTCGGAGCGACGGCCTAGTCTCCCTTGATCGGGATGTGGAGTTGTCCGGCGCCCAGCAGGTCATGGAATCATTCACCGCATGCGGGTCATGGTTGCCGGAGTCGGCACGCCGACGCTCGGTGACGTTGAGATGAGCGTAAGCAAGATCGAGGGCCTGAGCTTGCCCATCTGTCCTTCTGCGGACGTCGTTATCCCGGGGACGGGGAACTGTGGCTTACTGGGTAGGGCCCGCCGTTTGAACGCGGACGAGCGCGTCCACCATAGCTGTGAGTCTATCGATTCAGACGGATAAGGCACCGATGACGTTAGGAGGGGGAGGGGAACCGCTCCCGCCTCCGTTATGGATGTTATGGATGGTGAGGCGGCTCGTATTGGGATCGTCGCGGTTGTCGCTCGTCATCGGGTCGATGGCGGAAGATCAACTTTATGAGTGGTGATGCTTCTGAATAACTTTTCGTTTCCCACAGACGGCGCCAACTGATGGAGGCCGTTATCTCCCTCAGATGTTGTCCTCCGTCGATCTGGTAACGAGCGGATATGAACGGTTGAGATCGGTTGGGGAGTTGTCGAACGTGTGGATCTCAATGGGTGTTGGATGTTGCTGAGGCCGAGCTACCTGCAAGGGAAGTCCCGGGGTGGGAAACCACCGTAGGACCCTCCGACGATCAAGTTAATACCGGAGAATAAGAGCAGCGTAGTGGCATATTGGAATGAGTTCGAGTTACTTGAGTCGTCTATAAGAGGGGTTTATATAATGGTCGCGTGGAGAGAGTCGGCGCGAGATCCTCGCCGTCAGTTACGCCCCCGCGTTATCCCCGTATCAATGGCGGGATACGCCCATTAATGAGGGGACGCGCCAGCATAGGACGCGGAACGTGGGGCGACGGATATCTCGCCTTGGCGAGATACGCGGAGCTGTTGCAGGGGCTCTGCGCTCTCCGTTGATCGGAGAAGCCGAGAAAGCTCGGTTTGTCAGGAGGCTCGGAGACGAGCCGGGAGGCCGAGGAAGCTCGGCCTATCGGATGGCTCGGAGATGAGCCGAGGAAGCTCGGTTGTAGCATTGCTCGAAGGTGAGTTAATGGCTGTTTGCTAGGTGAATATGGAAGGTGCTCATGGAGGTCTCCGAAAAGTCGGATGCATTCTCGTAGACGAAGTCCTGAGGAACGTCCCCTATGCATCTTATTTATTCCACCTCCGTAGCTTCCGGGACACGTCGTTCGCCACGTGTCGTAATCTGATAAATTTCTACTTGTGAGCATCAGATGGGACATAAATAGAATAGAGAATAAGAGATAAGAAATCAGAGTAACAGAAGGAGACTTGCTACTGGTTGAAACTGGAAGTTCTTTTTCCTGAAAATGATGTGATATTTCCAAAAAGATTTACTTCTGATGTGAAGGGAAGAACCTTAAAAGAAAAATAGAGAACTGGGTGCCTATCATTATTTCTAGGTTCAACGATCATGAAAAGTGTTGCATAACATGACATTTTATTTGTAATCATGCATATATTAGCAAAAGAAAAATAGAGAACTGGGTGCCTAGCATTATTTCTAGGTTCAACGATCATGAAAAGTGTTGCATAACATAACATTTTATTTGTAATCATGCATATATTGGCATTATCCTTATGGAATTTTTATTTTATTTTATTTTTTATTTTTGGAACTGGACTAGAAGCCCTAACATATGCATACAACACGACACACAAGCACACACCACAACCCATGGGACTCACAAATTTGCCCCGAAAACGTTACTTTGTGGTCATCTTCACTCATGAAATTTCTGGGACTGAACCGCACACTTTCCCCAAGAAGAGAAGGGTGCATACCAACTAAGTTCATTGTCAATTATTGTTTAATGAAGCACATATTTTTAGTTTTATAAGCTGGATAATTTCCATATTACCTCTATTTTTTTTTGGAAAACATATTACCTCTAAAACCCCCTTGCATGCTATATCTGTATATTTGTGTGCCATATTTGCATATTTGCTTGAATATCTGTATATCTAGTAGCGCATGCCTATTACAAGGAAATATACGGATCCGTCAATTAACTGTAAACATATTGGATGAAACACATATGTATTACACGCAACTATATACATATCGCAGGTAGGGGTGAATGACAACGGAAATTTTTTCTAAGGGATGTTTGACAAGATTCTTTAGACCATAGGTCTTTTGACAGCGGAAAACTCTGCCAATAGTTTTTTGACCATTTACCCTAGAACATATATTAGTTAAGAAGACGAGTAGGTACCTCAAGTTTTCACATATTTTAACTGTGATGGAGTATCTAACATGTTCTTGAGAAGTATGACCTTCAATATAATATTAACATATTTTTGTGAGAGCGGATGGCGGATGATTCCACGAGACATAAGTATATCTGATATTGATAATCCGTCATGAAATGGTTTTCATGACAAGGTGTATACCGATTAAAGGTTTCATCGGGAACACAAACATTCCTAACCAACGTATCATTGATTGTACGCAACAGATACCAGTATGCTGGATACGCATATATAAAATAATATTTTCTTCTTATTATTTTAGATGTGTGAAACCCTAGAAGATGCAGCTATTTCAATTTTGATAAATTTTTGGGAGGTAGCTTGCCCAGGTTGGTGAGAGTGGGCACCAAGTCTGTACATGATCCCTGTCAACGATTACAATGAAGATATATTACTAAAGCAAAATTTTCTGCGGACTCCAAGCATGTTTTTCCATTGTCAAAAACCCCATGCTCTCGAAATGGTAGTCAAAACCCTCTAAGAAAGTTTTTAGTTGTCAAGAAACCCCTTACATGTGATATCTAGCAGTTGCTTGCTATATCCAGTTTTCAGCGATATCTAAATAGTAAGCAGCAATATCTAAACGGTTACCTATGATATCTAAACCGTTTTCTGCGATATCTAAATGGTTTATATGAGTTTCTTGGATAAAACATGATACCGTGTAGTTCCTAATGGAAAAATTTAACCAGTGGAAAAAGGTGCTGGGTGCAGACATGTTCAAACATTGGACCCACAAAGTATAGAGCACCTATATATAATGCGATGCACATTCAACTATTTACTTTTCACATGCAGATACTTGCAAGTTGTAGCCTGGCTTCTTTGACTTCATAAGTCATTTTACATCAACCACCCTGAAAGAAGAAATAATTACGAAAATCTTTGGGTTGGATGACTTGTAAAAGCTCAATTTTCTAAAAAGTGGATCCCAGGAACAAGCATCTTCATGTCATCGTGTGTGCTGATAATTGCAACAAAAAAAATGCCCACAAACAGTAGACTGGAAATTTATACACTTGTTTAACTTATGTGGTTAAAAAAACCAAATTATGAAGGTAATTATAATAAATTTAATGAAGCATTTGGTGTAAAACTGAAGTTTAAAAAAGATTGATGTTTCATTATGGTATTGTAAAACTGAAGTTCATAAGTATACAAATCTCGGTTTCTAAAATCTAAGTTGTGATGTCTCTAACATCGGTTTGTTGATGCATAAAGCAAGAGAAAGGAACCTCAAGTTTATGAAATTTATAAAAATCCAAATTGGTTTGAAGTTCTCGATTTTAGTTGGCATTAATTACATGGTTTTATTCACACAAAATACATCATTAATTACACGGTGTATCTAATCATAGTAGCATAATTCGTGAATTATTCTACGAATTCGTGAATAATTCGTGAGTTTTTGATCAGCCTCCGATTTAATCGCCGTTGCCGAACGAGCGGAATAATTCGTGAATAATTCACGCATTATTTCCGAATTATTCGAAAAAACAGCGAATAATTCAAAAAATAACGAATAATTCACAAAATCAAACCATGGCGTCTCATATATTAATTTCTTGCTCGAAATACTTTCCGAACACTTGCCGAATATTTCCCGAATACCTGTCGATTTTTTCCGAATAGTTCTCCGAATCCGAATTTTCAACCTCGCCGAATTATACCCGAATGACAAATTTATGACTATGTATCTAATACATCATAAAATCTGATTTTGGATTTTAACCATCAATTTTTAAATAACCGCTATTTATATATTTCTTTCACATAACTAATTAGAGAAAAGGGGGGCTGATCAGTGGGCCAAAACTAGGCCTTGCACATGTGCCAATAAATCCAGAGACCCAAGTACAAAATAACTAGTGGGTCCCACTACCCCATATGAGAGTCCTCTGCAATCCCCTTTCCTCTAACAATTAAGTAATTAAGTGGTGTGACGTTAAGATGTCCAATGCAGACCATCAGTAACTAGATTTTATTTTTGCATGCAGAAGATTCGAAAAGATTTTTAGATGGCATATAAAATATGTGAAAACTTGAGATGCACTTACATATTAAGTATAATTAATTTAAAAAAATTGTATAGTCTTAGTTACCGAGAGATGTGTGGAGTTAGTTATTTGATGTATGGGGTTAATTATGTTTACAAATTGAGATTTAAATTTTTATATTTTTCTAATGAATTTCTCCGATATCTAAATCAATTTTAAAATTAAAATCCTTTTACTTTCGCGTTATAACAGCGGAGATAAAGATAAAGACGTAAAAGAAAAACATGCTATGATTTTCGGCTTCAAGTTAACTACTGGAATTTTATGAAACTTCTTGCAACTGCCGAAGAGGGCTGTAGTTTTAAATCATCTCGCATCAAATTCCAGCCTACTGATCCAAATTTTATCTTTGAAGTAATAAGATTAGATCACAAGGCGTTGATTTAAAGGTTTATTTACATCTCACCCACCAATAGCTTTGATATTTCCATAGTTCATCCCCAAAACTTGATATTTCCGTGTTCTGCCCCCAAATATTTGATATCTCCATGTTTCACTCCAAAAAGTTTTTATTGCATATTTCACCCTCAAAACCTTTAAATTGTTCCAAAAATCTACCCCTGTAAAAGACATAAATATGCTCCAGTTTATAAAGGGAGAGTTTTTTTGAACAAGGTTATAAAAGTTTTGGGGGTGAAATACTGGAAATACAAATTTTTGGGAACCAGCTATGAAAGTATCAAGTTTTGGGATGAAATATGGAAATATCAAGTTTTGGTGTTGAAATATAAAAAAACCCTGAAATAGAGCTGTTAAAGAAGTTTGAAGTTCGGATAGGATCGATAAAATCTCGTTCAAACTCATTTTATAGTTAAACAAGCCAAGATTCAGTATAAATTAAATCTCGATAAAACAAACCAACAAACATAAACATAGAATGTTCGAGCTTAGCTCGTATCTAGGCTCGTTTAGGGCTCATGCAGGCTCGGGAAATTAGGATTTAGTAGTACTAATGAAATCATTACCTATTCTTAAATCGGGATGATATCTGTTAACTAGTTAATATTAACTTGTTATTCACATTGTCATAAATATTTGATCAAGTATAAGTATACCAACATCAAATGATCTAGATTTCGGACAAGGCTTTAAACAAGTAATAACAACGATATTTCTCACTGCTCCGGTTATCAAAAATAACATTAAACATCTATATTTTTTCATATTTTTTGTAATTATTTATAGCAATTTTCTAAATTTAAAATATGCTTGATAAAACTTGAGGCTCGGTTTGGGCTCTCTGAAAGCTCAGCAGAAATCATTCCACAAAAAAAAAAGCCAAGCTTATCAAATTTTTGAGCTCATTTAAATAAAGGAGCTGAGCCGAACAACCAAAAATTCAGTTCCTTTGGCTCCTTTAACAACCCTAAATTTAAACATTAAAATGCAAGGAAATTAGGACTGCAATCGTAAGAAAATGAAAGGGCTTTAATTTGGGCCTTTGGGCTAGAATAAGGCGGGTTCCAATTATAGAGAGTTCTCTTCCGCTTCTCCGAGGGTTTCTGTTCAAAATTAGTGGTTTTCTCTCCGTTAGGGTTTCTGCTCAAAATTAGTGGGAGTCTCAAATTAAGATCTTAAATTTTTTTCTCAGAACTAAAATCCTGAAAATAAAAAATAAAATAAAATATTAGTTTTTTGAAGCAATAAGAGTAATAGCAAAACATGTTTTTAGCTTAAGGCTTAAGCGTCTGCAGTTTGGCCCAAAAAAGGAAACCCACTGCCGTTTGAAAACCTATCCCTTCACTTAACTTCCATTGGATTCTCTATCCAAACTTTTCGTGGCTTCATGAAAATTCCCCTGCAAAAAAAATAGCATTTAAATAAAATCAACGGCATTTTCGAAAATTCACAAAAATTTTGGATGAAAAATTTAACCGAAGTTAAGTCGGGGAGCAAACCATGGGTTTGAAACCGGTAGATGGTTGCGCTTTTGGGCCAAACGTGAGGGCCCAGATTTAAGCCTTAAGAAAAGGCCTTGAGTTAGAGATGTTTTAATTTGGGCCGATATAGAATTCTCCGGCCCGAATTATATCAGATTCATCATCTTCTTCAACTCTTCATATAGGGTTTCTGTTTATAGTAAAAAAAAAACCTCACTTTCTCAAAGTATCCAAGGTCTTAGAGAGATCTCAGAGAAAATTCAATGGGGAAAGCAAAGAAAGGTCCCAAATTTGCGACCATGAAGAAAATAATAAGATCCAAAGTCATTCGTAAGTCCAATCGATTCGTCTTCTTACTCCTCCTTTTTCTTAGTGATTAATTTATGCTATGTTGATTTCAGATACAAAGAGGAGGTCTTGAATCCGAAGAAAAAAGATCTCGACAAAGAGAAGCTCCCCAGAAACGTGTAAAAATCCCATCTTTTTCTCTTGTTTATCTCTTTCTGTGATAAAGATCGAGTTTTTGCAGAGATTGATAGGTATTTTTTCGATTACAGGCCAGGGGTTTTTTCAGCCTTGTACTTTTCGTATAACACTGCTCTGGGACCGCCTTATCGAGTTCTCGTTGATACCAATTTCATCAATTTCTCCATCCAGAGTAAGGTATATTTAATTTTCCATTTTCATTTCCAAGTAAGTTATAGATCTTTGTGTTAATATATGATGGCGAGAGCTCTATAGGCAAAAACCGTAGCTAATGACTATATACAAAATTACAAATCATATTCACATTGAACTTTTTAAGACATTCTACATTCGTAATGTTGGAATTTTTATGAGAACCTTGAACATTTGAACTACATAGGAGAGATATGGCTGCTTGGCTGCCATGATTTGCTTAAACTTTAAAACCTTGGATAAAACTTAATGGGTGCAATAATTTACATATTTTAGTATAATAGATGGCATATAATCATGCATGCAAGCCCTTCATGTCTTCAACCAAAATATGGGGAAAATGTCGGCTGTGTTGGGGATTGAAAAAAAAGGGTTTAGTTGCACAAAACGCCCATATAGCCTACCCTGTTTGGCAATAATAGTCCTTCAGGTAATTTACTGGCACAACCTGCCCCCCTTCTGCTCATTGATCGAAACCCTTAAAAACAACGCAAATTCAACTCTAAGCAACAATAACAAAGTGCTAAAGCAAAATTAGACAATCATTTAACTTATCTAGAACCAAATTTGAGCATTTTTTAGCGCTTTTTTGGTTTCGATTGATGAGCAGAAGGGGTGTTTGTGCCAATAAATTAGTTGAGGGGGTGTAAGTACCACATAGTGTAAACTACATGGCTTTTTTGGGTGCTATTAACTCAATAAATAAAATTAAAAAGCGTTATCTTCTCTTTTATGATTTGATTGAGAAATGGTGCAAATAGCATGTAAAGGAAGGAATATGTCTGTAAAGGTTTTTAAAAAGGAATTGAAAGTCTATGCTTAGCCACAGCTTATCCCTTTTGCACATATGCCTTTTTAGTCAGTGACTCAATATACTCTATATGTCGTACGTATGTTTGTTGTCATTGCATAGCTCGAATTCATGATCCATGTTAGGTTTTTATTTGAAAAGAAAAGAAAGAAAAGAAAGAAACAGAATAAGTATTCCTGCTATGGAGGGAGGGAAGAAAGGTTCCTGATTTTTCTAAGCTTAGAACGATGTTACTTCCAATAAATATACCTTCATAATTATCAGACCCTTGCGTGTGTTTGCTGCTATCAAATGCTTTGAGTCCAGTCTTGGACCTCTTTGTTGGGTTGAAAAGTAGGAGAAAAAATATTCTTGGTATGTTAAACAAATGCAAAACTTGCTTGGAAAAGTGCCAATCAACTATCTAAGGTGGTTTGTGGAGAAATGTTTTGAATTCTTTCAGTTTCATGAAGTCATACCTCTTTGGATAATATTAATGGGATTGCTATGCAAGCCACAAAAGTTTGTGAGCGACCTAATATGATGTTTTCTTGGTTACAGAATCGCTAAAAACAGACTCGGTTTAATCATTTCAATGGTAATAGTTAATATTGGCTCTAGAAAATTGCTGCTATAAAATCCTGAAGTATATAATACTAATGTTAGTATGCTTGGCATTGCCTGTAGATTGACCTGGAGAAAGGAATGATGGACTGTCGTATGCAAAATGTAAGAAGCAGATATGCTTCAATTGTTTTTCTTTTCCCTATACATTTGTGTTCTATATTCATGTTTCTCTTGCTTGGGTTTCTGTATTTGATTTATTTTATTATGGCGTTATAAAGGCACTCCCTGCATTACGGATTGTGTCATGGCTGAACTTGAGAAATTAGGACAGAAGTATCGCGTGGCTTTAAGGTACAGCTTCTTGTTAATAATCTTTTTATTTAAGAATGGTTTACTTTCATAGTACACAATAGTTTATCTTGTATTCATCATGAGCTGAGATTTTTTGTTTTATTACAGGATTGCCAAGGATCCTAGGTTTGAAAGGATACCATGCACGCATAAAGGAACTTACGCTGATGATTGCATTGCTGAAAGAGTTACCCAGGCATATCTCATGTCTTTGCTCTGTAGTTTATAAATTTATCTGAACCCATACTTAAAAGTACTTGTAAAAGGAACAAGTATTGAGCATGTTGGTTTTGATTTCTGAATTTGGCCGTTCTGAAAATATGAGTAAAGCGAGATCTTGTACGCATACTTAAAATTGACTATACCGGTATTTCTTAATATTGCTTATATAAATTAAAGACATTTCATGTTGGCAGTGTGTTCTTTGCTTTCAGTGTATGATGAAACTTCAGCACGTTGATTTGAGCACTATTAGATTTTGATTTTTCTTTTTGAGCCCTAAGCAATCTAGATCTATCTGAAAATCCTTTCTTACAGTTGCTGCTTTCTTGTCTGTTACGCGCGCGTGCGCGCACACACAGAGAGAGAGAGAGAGAGAGAGCTTGAAGCATCTTTTCTCTACATATACTTGCATTCTTAGACAGCTTTTCCTCGTTTCCCTCAACAGCATAAGTGCTACAATGTGGCTACATGTGATAGAGATTTGAAGTGAAGACTACGCAAGGTATGTGAATTAGATAATGTATGTTCAACATATTTATAATTTGCTAATGAGAATTCTTAAACCAACTCATATTGGACAGATTCCTGGAGTTCCTATCATGTATACAACTCGACGTCGATCGAGCACCTTCCTGAAGCAACTATAGGTGGAGGTAAGCTAATAGTTCCTATTATTAAAAGTTTTTATTTCCCTACTTCTTCCCCCAATTACTATCATTATTTAACTGATAGGTATGTAATTGTATAAGTATAATATAGGCTAAATTGCATGAAACCTCCCTCCTTTTTGCCAGATTAGAAGGAATCCCCTCTCCAGATTAAATGGCACCCATTGACGTCAACAAAGTTATTTATTATTTATTTTAGTTTCTTTCCCAAATACCCTTCTATCGACTCGCTTTGACTGGTATTTACAAGTAAAATTGGAGCTTGATTACCAAAGGAGCGTAGCTCTTATGGTAAAACTTTCCTTGCCAAAGTGAGAAGCGCCAACGCCCGAAGGGGTTTCCCCAAAAAAGAAAAAGAAAAGAAAAAAGCGGATCATGATTAAATAGGATGAGCCGCCACCCCTCTTTCTTTTTTCCTCCCTCCTAATTTTTATGATTTATTAGGGTGATGATAAAGACTTTTGAGAAAAATGATAGAATCGACCTTATGAAGGACCGGTGTACGGGCAAGGAGACACGGCAGACCCGCTACGTATTTACTCAGAAGTAAATGCGCTAAGCGTAAATAAGCAATATAATAAATGTACACAAGAAATGACAAAAGATATAAATGAACATCAACTTTTTATTGATTAAACATTCTTTACAATACAATGCTGGAAGGTAAATACAATACTGGAAAACGATACCTAAACAATGGCATATGAACTAAAAGTGAAAATATATACAAGTGTCTAGAGCTCTGGGTCTTCTGCGAACTGCTCCAAATCGTCTGAGCTGGACTCGATCTCCAGAGAATCGGATCCTCCTAACGACATTCCAAAGAAAGAAGAGAGAAGAAATGTCATCAGCGAACAATCGCTCGGTAAGTCTCAAAAAGAGATAGAAATAGAATAGACAGAAAAGAGGTTATAACTGATATAATGTTTGATTGTTATGTTAACGCAGTTGTTTATACCTTGGTACAGAATATGCCAGTATATACGGGAGGAGTCCAACTTTCACCGTGGACTTTGGTAACCCGTAGTACAAGGCTCCGTCGATAATACCACGGAACAACGACATGGATGTAATTACGTCTTAAGTGACCACCTCGTGCCACCTTTAACATGTTCCGTACCAGTTTACACCTCTAAAAACCTCGCGATGTCTTTTGTATTGATTATATTGTTTTGTATTGATTTGTTATATAGATGGATAACTTGCCGAAACCATGATATCAATAAATGGAATTAATATAATGAATGGACAGGTAGACGGAGTATATTCATGGTTCAGTTCAGTCAATATAGATTGAATAGAGGGATTCATATTGAATTGAAGATTTATATTTGAATCATATTCAAGTCAGATTAATTAGATTGTGACTCAGTCTGAGTCAGAGAGATTGAAAAGAATTTGAAGTCTTGAATTAGTTTTGATGTTATCGGTAACTGCTGCACATGGACGGCAGGATTTGTCTTTTTTCAAGACAATTACCGTGTTGATAACACCGTTGTTTAGATTGTCTTACTTAGATAGGCAAGCATGCATATTCTCCGGCTTTCTAAGGCTCAAGAGAACTGGTCCCGCTTAAACCTATATTTACTAGGGTCCTTATTGCAATTTATATAATTTGAGGGGGTTTTATGTAAAAATTATTTTTATATACTTTCAAAATAAACCTCAAGTATTTATTTATCATCTTTAGGGTTTTCATGGAGGTATATTTTTAGAATATAACGTTTACTAGTGAATAGAACCTAGAGTGCATTGTATATGGTATTTTAATATAATATTGGAATTGTATTGATTTGTAATGGTGGTTTCATAAAATATGTAAATCTTTTCTTTTTGTTTAAAAAGCATGGAATATTTTTATTTATATATTTAAAATAAATTTTATTTATTAAGTAGAAATCGCATTTTTTTTAAAAAATGCATTAAAAATTCCATCGAGATCGGATGCTCTATGAGGAGGCCTACATCTCGCTCTACTAGGCCCGAGAGTGCGATAATCCGCATCATCCCGATCAACGGTCAAGAATCACCCACAACAACCCAGTCGAGTCTCACTCCTGTTTACGCGTGATAAAACGTGGACCGTCGGATCTGGTCAAATCAACGGTTAGATTTGGTCAATTACTGTAGCAGTAAAAATAATAATTTTAATCCCAGAAATCCCTATAAATAGCCATGAGCTTCTAAAATTCACCAAAGAAATATCTGTTCAACACAAAAATCTCAAAATTTTTTTAGAGGTTTCTCTTTGAGTCCTCTACACTTTGGACCAATTCTCAAAGGCATAAAAATTCTCGGCTTCAATATATACCTTTTCTCGTACAACCTGACGTTCTCCGACTTTTATTTTCCTAGATCAATTAAGGTAAGATCTCTCAACACTTGACCCACTGTTATCTTCATAATTAAAATATCTATCTGTGAAAAAAATTCTAGGACTTAATTATGATGTTTTAACTGTATTATCTATTTTACGTGTTTTGACGATTAAAAACGATATTAAACTCTAATAATATAACGAACTTTTAGCAGTTATCCTTCACGATAAAATCACGGGGTAACGGACAACCCCGGATTCATGCTTGGAAATATTGAACTAAGTCATAAGGCGATTATCATGACGGAGATAACTTTTGCAGAAATAAATGTAATTATTCTACGGTTAAATAAAGGTTATCGATAATTAGTTCTTTAATTATTAAAACATGAAAAAATTATAGTAAGTTTTTATATATTGTTTTTTTCTCAAAAATAAAATTAATGGTAAACCTGTAAAACCATATTTTTGCTAATTTGGGTATTTCACAAAAATACCATCAACTTCTAAGAATTTATATTTTCATTTAAAATACCACAAACTTTGGAAAAATAGTATTTTCTTTAAAATCCCCTTACTCTTTCCAAGTTATATTTTTACTAAAATACCATGAATTTTTCTGAATCATAATTTTTATGAAAATACCATAAACTATTAAAAACCGTATTTTTAAATTGTGTTATTTTAAATTCCTTACGATTATGTCTCTACAACCCATATTTGGGGAACCCGATCGCGATGGTGTGAGTTATCGCACATTTTCGGGACTAGTAGAGCGAGATGCAGACCTCTTCACGGAGCATACGATCTCGATGGAATTTTTAATACAATTTTTAAGAAAAACGTGATTTTCTATTTAATAAATAAATTTTATTATATATAAATATTATAAAACCATCTATTTTAAACATATAATAAATTCCATGTTTTCTAAACAAAAGAAAAGAATTACAATTTCATGAAAATACCATCAAGAATCCATACAAGTCAAATTTACACAAAATACCATGAACTATTCAACTAGGTATTATTTCAATAGATTACTTCACTTTTAAAAGTTACATCCATGAAAAGCCTAAATACGATAAATAAATACTTAATGATTATTTTGAATGAAATCAGCGAATATCCGATTCTCTGGAGATCGAGCCCAGCTCAGACGATTTGGAGCAGTTCGCAGAAGACCCAGAGCTCTAGACACTTGTATATATCTTCACTTTTAGTTCATATGCCATTGGTTAGGCATCGTTTTCCAGTATTGTATTTACCTTCCAGTATTGTATTGTAAAGAATGTTTAATCAATAGAAAGTTGATGTTCATTTATATCTTGCCATTTCTTGTGTACATTTATTATATTACTTATTTATGCTTAGCGTATTTACTTCTGAGTAAATACGTAGTGGGCCTGCCGTGTCTCGTTGCCCGTACACCGGGAAGCGGGGCGTGACAGATTTTTATGGTGGCCCATGCAGGTTAGTTTTGCATGGACATGCAAGGTCAATTCTGCATGAAGTCTTAAGCAATATAACACAAGAACCAGCAACTAAAAATATTCTTTACATTTTATATTACTTGAATCTTACAATTTCATATTCTTTGAATCATATAGTTTGAATATATCCGAACCTTATTTTTCTTTCAAGTTTATGGATTCTCCAAACAACAACACCAACTTCAATAACACACCACCATCTTTACCACTTACACTTACCGTAGCAGCTCCTATCAACGAGCAGACGGTTTTGCTTGAGGTAATGAAGAGCCCTCTGGAAGGACAACAGCAGCAGACTGCTATGTTAATGAACCGTCCTGAAGCTGAAGCGTCCGGAGTAAAGCAATTCCGGGCATTACACCCAAAACAGTTTTCGGGAAAAAAGAGCCTTTTGGAAGCGGAAGAATGGGCTCAAAGCGTTGAGAATGACCTGGCAGCAGCACAAATGCCAGAGATTGCTTGGGTTCGAGTTGCGAAGCTGCAGCTCACTGACAATGCACGGATCTGGTGGAAGGCGGAAGAAAGCCGTTTTGACCAACCTATCGAATGGAAGACTTTCCGCGACATGTTCGACGCAAAGTACTTCCCAGAGACTGCTCGTTTTGAAATGGAGCAGCAGTTCATCCATCTGCAGCAAGGTTCAATATGGACCAAATCAGTAGATGAGTATGATGCTGAGTTCACCATGCTCAGCGAGTTTGCGTCCCATCTCATACTGACTGCTGAGATCAGGGCTAGAAGATTTCAGTAAAGGGTTGGGCTCAGAGATCCAAGCTGCCTTAGCTACAGGGAATTTCCCAACCCATGATTCGGCTCTAAAAGCTGCCCGTCGATACGAGGCAGTGGTGAAGAGGAAGGGCAGACCTCAATCTACCGGAGTGAAGCATCCTGCCACTCAGATGGCAGGAGGAATCTCTTCAAGGCCAACTGTTGAACCCAGGAGATCAGAAGAAGTCAATAACCAGCCAAGTCCCGATTTTTGCTTCTATTGAAAGAGGGAAGGGCACTTGTGGAAGGACTGTATGCGCGCAAAAGGCCCGTGTCTAGTCTGTGGCGCATCCAATCATGGAATTGGAACATGTCCGTATAGACGCAACCCAGTCACAACACACACCAACTATCCGCAGCGGCCAGCTATCCAGGCTTCTGCACCCCGACTTGCACTTCCAGCTCCACCTCCACGTAGACCTCATGCACAGCCAAATCACCAATTTCATCAAGCTCTGAGGAACATGCCTCGAGAACAGAGGAATGTGCCTCCAGCTAGGAGGAACGTGCCCCGACGACAGGCTTTCACTTTAGCGGCCGAAGAAGCCGTGAGGGTTGACCAAGGTAACCCTGGTAATTCCTTTACACCCCTTCCAATCTTTCCAAAACTTTTTGCAATATTTCATTCTTCCAAATATTTTCATGCATTACCAATAGTTCTGTCAACAAACTTTTCTTGAAATTGTTACACTTTCCTTTTTACAAATTTCGAAGACGAAATTTTTTAAGGAGGGTAGATTGTAACGACTGTGTACTTTAGATACATAATAAAAACATTTTATAATTTTTTCCGAGGTCAAAAAATTATTGTACTGTTTCTATTGGTAGAAAACATTTTAAAAATATTTTTCCATGATTAAAATAAATTAATATGATTTTTAGGAATTTTTGAGAATTTTTAAGAATTTAATTGTTTTTTTATCGAAGGGAATTTTTTTTATAACTGACAAGAAGATCTATTTTAGACCAAATTTGGTTGCAAAAGATATAAAATATCCAAACACATTTTATATAATTTTTCTAGATTTTAAAAATATTTTTTACTATTTTAAAATAATTTTTAGAAGCCAAAACAATTTTTAAAACAATTTTAAATATTAAAAATAATTTATTTTAATTTTTTTGAGCCGGAATAAATCTGGACCGTCAGATTTAAAAACCAACGGTCCAGATTCTGCCAACAGTTTTTATTTAAAAAAGGAAATATATATATATATATATATATATATATATATATATATATATATATATATTCTAGACCTTCGGATCAACGGTCAACGGTCAAGGATCACCCACAACAACCCAGCCGGGTCTCACTCCTGTTCACACGTGATAAAACGTGGACCGTCGGATCTGGTCAATTACTGTAGCAGTCAAAAAAAAATTTAATCCCAGAAATCCCTATGTATAGTCATGAGCTTCTAAATTTCACCAAAAAAATATCTGTTCGATACAAAAAATTCAGAGCTTTCTCCTTGAGTTTTCTGCACTCTGGAGTAAGCCCCAAAGGCAGAAAAATTCTCGGATTCACGATATATCGTTTCTAGTATAACCCGACGCTTGCCGACTTTCATTTTTCTAAATTATTTCAGGTAAGATCTCTCAACACTTGATCTCTTGTTATCTTCAGCATGAAAATATCTATCTATGAAAAAAATTCCAGGACCTAATTATAATGTCTTGACAACATTATCTATTTTACGGTTTTTGACAATTAAAAATGATATTTTACCATTTTTGACAATTAAAAATGATATTTTACCATAATAATATATTAAACTTTTATCATTTATCCTTCACGATAAAATCACGGGGTAATGAACAAGCCCGGATTCTTGTTTGGACATATGAAACTAAGTCTTAAAACAACTATCATGACCAGGACAACTTTTGCAGGAATAAATGTAATTATTCTATGGTGATGAATAAAGGTTATCGATAATTAATTCCTTAATTATTATAACATGGAAAAAATTATAGTAAATTTTTATTTATTGGTAAAATTAATGATAAACCTGTAAAATCATATTTTTTGCTAATTTGGGTATTTCACAAAAAATACCATGCTATGTAACTTTTATTGCACTTTTACGTTTAAATATCATAAACTTTACATACGATATTTTTTTATCATATTTGCTTATATTACCTTTAGAAAAATCTCACGAGATAATGACCCATCTCTCACAACACACATCTTGATATAGTACGATTGCTTGAAAATCATATTTTAGGACAAATATGAATTTACATTTAAATACCATGAATTATCAAAAACCGGTTAAAGAAGCTTTGTTAGTTGTTGAACTATCAAAAACCGTTTTCTTTAAAAGTGTATTATTTAATTTCTTGCAAATGCGCCTTTACAATCCACTTTTGGGGACCCCGATCGGGATGGTGCGGGTTATCGTATATCCTCGGGCCTAGTAGAACGAGATGCAGGCCTCCTCATGGAACATCCGATCTCAATAGAATTTTTAATGCAATTTTTCTACTTAATAAATAAAATTTATTTTAAATATATAAATAAAAATATTCCATGCTTTTGTATTGATTTGTAATGGTGGTTTATTTTGAAAGTATGTAAAAATTATTTTTACATAAAACCTTCTCAAGTTATATAAATTGCAATAAGGATCTTAGTAAATATAGGTTTAACCGAGACCGGTTCTTTTGAACCTTAGGAAGCCGGAGAATATGGGTGCTTGCCTATCTAAGGTAGACAATCTAAACAACGGTGTTATCAACACGGTAATTGTCTTGGAAAAAAAAACACAAATCCTGCCGTTCATGTGCAGCAGTTACCGATAACATCAAAACTAATCCAAGACTTCAAATTCTTTTCAATTTCTCTGACTCAGACTGAGTCTTAATCTAATTAATTTGACTTGAATATGATTCAAGTATAAATCTACAGTTCAATATGAATTGCTCTATTCAATCTATATTGACTGAACCGAACCATGGATATATTCCATCTAGATGTTCATCCATTATATCCATTTTATTTACTGTTATCATGATTTCGGTAAGTCATCCATCTATATAACAAATTAATACAAAACAATACAATCAATATAAAAGACATCGCGGGGTTTTTAGAGGTGTAGACTGGTATGGAACATGTTAAAGGTGGTACGGGGTGGTCATTTAAGACGTAATTATATCCATGCCGTTGTTTCGTGGTATTATCGACGGAGCCTTGTACTACGGGTTACCAAAGTCCACGGTGAAAGTTGGACTCCTCTCGTATACACTGGTATATTCTATACCAAGTTACAAACAACTGCGTTAACATAACAATCAAACATTATACCAGTTATAATCTCTTTTTTGTCTATTCTATTTCTATCTCTCTTTGAAACTTACCGAGCGATTGTTCGCTGACGACATTCTTTCTCTTTTCTTTCTTGGAATGTCGTCAGGAGGATCCGATTCTCTGGAGATCGAGCTCAGCTCAGACGATTTGGAGCAGTTCGCAGAAGACCCAGAGCTTTAGACACTTGTATGTATTTTCACTTTTAGTTCATATGCCATTGTTTTGGCATCGTTTTCCAGTATTGTATTTACCTTCCAGCATTGTATTGTAAAGAATATTTAATCAATAAAAAGTTGATGTTCATTTATATCTTTTGTCATTTCTTGTGTACATTTATTATATTGCTTATTTACGCTTAGCGTATTTACTTCTGAGTAAATACGTAGCGGGTCTGTCGTGTCTCCTTGCCCGTACACCGGGAAGCGTAATCATTCATAAGAAAGTGATTCATAGGAGGGTATTTGGGAAAATGGAGAAGATATATATATATATAACAACTAAACTAATAGTGTGTTCGAATCGGGCAAACTGTAGGTTTTTTGGTTTTTTTTTTCAGATGGGAGTTTCCTGTTCGTCAGGAATATATTTCCTGCAATTTTGCTTTAAACATATATAAGCAAAACATCCACCCCCCACCACCCCCCCCCCCCCCCCCCCCCCCGCACACAATTATCTTAATTGCTAATGTTATATATGCTTTCTGCAGCTCCAAGAATGTAGAGTGGTGATATATCATTCATCAACCAGAGAGTTTCATATTATCAAGTTCTTCGAAGGAGAGGGAGCGGAACGGATTCCACAACTAACCATGGAGACAAGAAAAACGAAACTTTTACTGATGTAGCTTCTCCCCGCATAAAGAGTGTTCTTTGTGAAACAATTGTTGTTCTTAAAGCCCTAATGTCTTTAATGAGGAATTTTAATGCATCTATTTGCATACATATGCATTGACTAATAGCTTGACCATTTAATTAATAGCTTGACCATTTAATTATGTTTCGATATGTTTTGATGTACTCAAATTTAAACAGGCTAAACTATTGTTGTATCTGTTCTGCTTTGCTCCTCGGCCTTTTATGTTGTGCCGATGCGAATGTGAATCTCGGGTGTAAATTTTGTACCGATAGGGTTTTGGCGCATTTGCTGCCATTTTCATTCCGGTATGTGTTTGCGGTGTCAAGGATGTCATTACATACATGCATTTGCACGTGTGAATCACCGGCTATGCATGACTTTGAAATACATTATTTTTTATCTGGGAGATTGAAAATTGTATGGCAAGATATATGGTGATATGAAACAAGATTTAAGAAAGATGGGTAAATTAAACTAAAATACTCTAAGCTTTCACATTTTTCCACTAAAATACCTTGAAGTATTTTTGTAATCACAGTAAAATGCCTTAACTATGGTTTGTCAAGGGGGCGTCTTTTCACTAAAATACCCTCAATAGTTTAGCAATCTTTTAGCAATCATAAAGCCACGAATTATAAAAGGACACGAAATCCTTGTATTTGTAAGTTTGGTTAAAGTTTTCATTTAATGAATGGCGGGCTTAGTTTTTGATAAAAAATGAAAATCATAAGCAACATGAATACAATGCTGAGGGCCTTCTTGTTCTTTGTCCTTGCAAGCCTTTGCACTCTCCACCAGTGCCAGTTTGGACCCAATTTTTTTTATTAAAATTCTAGTTTGTTTTTATAAATAATGCAATAGAAAATTGGAAATTGTTTAATGATAACTGATGGACTAGTTCTTTTTTTTTTCTTTTTCGGATTATTATTATTTTTAAAATTCTTGGAGGAGGCACTTTTCTAGACTATTTAAGATAAATTAAAGTGAAGTATCTATTATCTATCTTTCTAACGACCGTGATTTCTTTTTCTTCTCCTTTTTAAATAAACAGTTTTTCATGCCCATTTTTCTTCTCTTCTATCGAAATGAGCTACTAATGTTGGAGTGGGAAAGAAAAAACAAATTTAAAAACCTGAAATTGATTTCTTCATTTTATATAGCTTGACGTATTTATTCAGAACACATGATAATTCTTTTTCCTTAAAGCATTTTTTTCAAAAGAAGAAAACTTTAATTAATTTGTGCCCTCTTCGGGTTCCAACCCCGCACTGACACTACCAACTGAGCAACCGGTCATTGGATTAATGTATAATATTTGATTTGATTTATTACAGGTAGATTTAGCATAGGCACTAAAATTCACATCACTCCTTGCTGTGATCCTTCTCAATGTTCTAATGGGCAAAATCTGTGCATGCCAAATCAAAAGTGTTGCCCAAATGAATTATATAGAGTTTGCCCTTGCCCTGCTTCAACTTTCCCCAACTTCATCAAACCTTGAGCTAATATGTAATCAACTTTTGGCCTTGCTAATTGTTATATATTGCATGCTTTACATGCAAATATTCAATAATAAATGCAATTAACCTTTTGTTCATTTGATTTTCATATTTCAGTTTAGTACTGACGGGAGTTGTAGGCCTCCTTCAGATGTTGTCCTCCGTTGATCTGCTGATGGGTGCGATGGATGGCTGAGATTGGATCTGGAGGCTGTCTCTCCTGAAGCGTGTGGATCTCAATGGATTTGAGGTTGTGGTTGCCGAGCTACCTGCAAGGAAGTCCCGGGGTGGTTGTACCACCGAGAACCCTCCGACGGTCAAGTTAGACTAGAGATCCGAGCAGAGTAACGGCTTAGTAGAGTAAAAATTAGCTTACTTGGACCGTCTGAAGAAGGGGTTTATATAGCGGTGGCAGCAGGCAGGGCAGGCGCGAGAATCACGCCGGCCGTTACGCTCTCGACGTCACGCCCGGGTGATGGGCGAGATCTCCCATTAATGGCGAGACAGGCTCGTTAATGGGGGATCGTGGTGGCGTGGAACGTGGGATGTGGCCGGCGGAGATCTCACGCATGGCGAGATTCGTGGGATGGCGGTTACGCCTGCAAGCGGTGCCGTTGGTCGGTCGATGAGACCGAGGAAGATGACCTCGGCGGGAGAGCTTGCTGTCGAGCAGGAGAGCCGAGATATCCTGGTTCTGCTCGAGCCCGGAGGCGAGCTGAGAGAGCCAAGGAGGCTCGGACCTGTGATAGCTCGGAGACGAGCTGTGAGGCCGAGGAGGCCAATTGTGCTGGGGCTCGGAGGTGAGCCGGCGTTTGCTTATAGGACAGGTACATGAGTGGTCTGGTCGGCCACTGTAGGTCCTTTCTTGTGAGCCCTGGGACACGTCATCTGCCACGTGTCATGATCTGGGAGATCACCGATATCGAGCATCATCATTAGCCCCCTCACTCTCGTCCCGACCAGCTGACGGGTCGGGTCGAGAGTGGTTTGCCTGGTCACCCGAGGTGAGTTCCTTTTCGAAGATATCGTCGGGCGTGTCCCTGGGCAATTGGCTGTTTTTTCTGGGTGATGCCAGCGAATCAGGACGAGATCTCCGCATTAAAGAGGGTGCGCCGGATCGTGTGCCCTTTTGCTGAAGCGATAGGCCACATGTTGGGTGCCGGTTGGCTGATGTGACGTGCCGCAGGCTTCTGGCGTCCGATGGGATGCTGCCAATGCGTTTGCGATAGGTGGAGTGATCGTGGCCGTCGAGTGCAGTGAACCGTTTTGGCGAGAGTCGACCATCGCCGTTGGATGAGGACGCCGACAGTATAAATTGAGGGGAGGCCTGATTCGAGATCTCTCTCTTCACATTTTCCTCATTCCGAGTCTTGTTAGCTCGGTGCTCTCCCCTTTTAGGTCAGATTTTGCGTTTTCTCTTCTCGAGGATTTCATCCCATCAGGTTAGATGTCTTGTTTTGAGGAGTTTGTAGATGCTGTAGGGGTAGATACTAGGGATTCTTCCCCTGTGTTGGAGCCCTTTCGAGAAGTTGGGGTCAGATCCTCTTCCCGGGGTCGCGCGTCTGGGGCGGTTCCCGGAGCGTTGGCGGCGGACGTCCCTGGTGCGTCGTCCTCAGTGAAATATGAGGACGAGCTTGTCACCGCTCGGGCTCGTTTCCATATTCCTTCCGGCTACACACTACGATTGGCCGAGAAAGGAGAGAGGGCAGATCAGGTGAGAGGTAGAGAGATCGCCTTGTACCTGGAAGCCCTTTGGGCCAGAATGTACCTGCCTTTCTCTCCGGAGGTTGTAGCTGCGCTAAATTACTTTGGGCTAGCCCCGGGCCAGCTAGTGCCGAACTCCTGGAGGATTCTCTTAGGGTTTCTGGTCCGACTGAAGCTGCAGATGATTCCTTTTAGTCTGTCCATCCTTGCCTCCTTTCTTGTTTACAAAAGTCACCCCGAAACTCGCGCGGGCGACCCGAGGTGGGTTTACCTCTCCTTTAGGAAGCAACGGGGGAGTGTAGCCGGGTCAGGAGTAGTCGTCTTGCCTTCTTCCATTCATGATTGGAAGAAGAAGTTTTTCTTCGTCGGGCCGCCAGAGGGTAAGGACTGGCCCGTACCCATCCAGTGGTCTAGGGATAGGTGCTAGTAGGGAAATTCGTCTAATGACCCCGACGCGGTAAGGGTGGCGGGGTGGGAGCCTATTCCCCGGGCCGACGTGCTGCTTTCTAAGCGGGCCCTTAGTTGGGCCGGGCTCAGCCCCACCCAGTTCGTCGGTAAGTTAGGCTTGTGTTTGTTTCTGTTTCTGTTTGTGTCACTGATTCTATTATATCTTGTCTTGTGCAGAAACCATGGACGTGGACCTCCTCCGAGCAGCCATGCGCAAGCCGAAGAAAGGGTTGAAGGATGGAGGGGCCAGCTCTTCTCATCAGACGCCGGTCCCGGCTCCCCCCGCAGCCGTCCCGCCCCAGCGCTCGAGTGCGGGTCGCGCCCCGGAGCCCGGCCAGGCACCGCGCAGAAAAAGGGCTCGGGGAAAGGATGCCCAGGCTTCGGAGGTGGAGACGAGCTCCCCGCCGTCGTCTCTCAAGAGGTCCCCCCGAACAGTTCCGTGGACCTCGGCCTTTCCGATCTTGGTGGACGAAGGGAAGCTCCGCTTTGAGGTGTCCTCGGGGCTTTCCATTGTTGACAGCTTGCTGCACGACATGGAGAGGTCGGCCGGGGGCCGGGTCCATGGGGGGACGTTGAAGGCACAAATGGCATCCATCGCCCAAGAGGTCATGCAAGTTAGTTCTTGTACATCGTCTTATCGCTTGCGAGATTTGGTACCCCTTTTTCTTCCTGAAACCCCTCCGATTTCCTCAGGTCCTCCAGCACGTCACTATCGTCGCCCGTATGGAGGAGGAGGAGATAGCCCCGGCGATGCGAGCCGCGGGCGAGCTCTCCTCGCTGGGGGAGAGCTCAAAACGGGAGCTGGAGGCGGAGATAGCGAGAGTAGCTGTCCTTGAGGGCGAGGCGGCAGCTGCCTGAGCAGGAGGCGGCGGCCGCCAGGTAGGAGGCGGCAGCTGCCTGAGCAGGAGGCGGCGGCCGCCGCGGCGCAGGAGGTGGCGGCCTCGAAGCAGGAGGTTGCCAGGTTCCATGAGGCTGTCCAGGCTGCTGAGGTCGAGCTTCGGGACTTTATTGTGCTCGTCGGCACCATGAAGAAGTCCGTGAGCACCCTCCGGAAGGAGTTGGAGGCTGCGGGAGAGGCGGCGAAGCGAGCCGACCTCAAAGCGGCGAAGGCGGTAGAGAACTTACAGAAATCGGAACAGTTCTACATCGTCCTAGCCTCGGCCACCACCGCCATCTGGCACGAGGCCCTCGACGCCGTCAAGGCTCGGATGCCGGAGTTCGCTGACGAAGAGCTCCGAGCCGAATATCCCCGAGGGGATGACAAGCAGGAGGATGGCCCCGGGGAGATACCCGACGACGGCGATGCCGAGGCTCCTATGGTAGGCGCTGGGCTTCTCGAGGTTGCGTCCGGCCCTGAGGCCTGAAGCCCCTTGTCTTCATGCTTTTTTCTTCTTTTTGTTGCCTCGGGTATTTTGTAGGCCTTCGGGCATTTTTGTAAGGCTGGGGAGCCCACAATACCCTTGTAAAAGCTTTGACTTTGTGAATAAAGATTTTGTTTTTGCGGTAGTGTTTGTGTTTGTATTTTCCTTTGTTGGTAAACACTCGTATTTGCGCAATACTGCCTTCGTTTTATGTTGGTTCTCTGTCTAGCGATCACACATCGAGTTGAATCTGTTCGTTTGCCGAGTGTGCGAGGATTGGTGCGAAGACGGTATCTCCATGGCCCCGAAGTCGAGGTGGAGATTGCTTAGACGTAGAACCGGATGCCTCTTGGTGAGGTCATGTTCCTTAGCGTGGGAAGCTTGGAGAGGCACGCTGGTGATCGACCGAGCAGGGTAGCTGCTCGGTGCCTCTTGGCAAGGGCTTTGATCCCTGGTTTATTAGGGTAGGGAGCCACCAGCCAGGAATAACTGAGCAAGGGTGGGCCCAGTTGCCTCTTTCGAGGGCTTTAGAACCTTAGCGTGGGAAGGGCCGTGAGTGGCCTACTAAGGACGGGACTGAGCAGGGTAGCTGCTCGGTGCCTCTTGGCGAGGGCTTTGATCCTTAGCGCGGGAGAGGCCGTGAGTGGCCTACTAAGGATGGGGCCGAGCAGGGTAGCTGCTCGGTGCCTCTTGGCAAGGGCTTTGATCCTTAGCGTGGGAGGGGCCGTGAGTGGCCTACTAAGGACGGAGCCGAGTAGGGTAACTGCTCGGTACCTCTTGGCAAGGGCTTTGATCCTTAGCGTGGGAGGGGCCGTGAGTGGCCTACTAAGGACGGGGCCGAGTAGGGTAGCTGCTCGGTGCCTCTTGGCGAGGGCTTTGATCCTTAGCGCGGGAGGGGCCGTGAGTGGTCTACTAAGGATGGGGCCGAGCAAGGTAGCTGCTCGGTGCCTCTTGGCGAGGGCTTTGATCCTTAAGGACGAGCCGAGCAGGGTTACTTCCCGGTGCCTCTTGGCGAGGGCTTTGATCCCTGGTTTGGTAGGGAGCTACCAGTCAGGGATAACCGAGCAAGGGCGGGCCCGGTTGACTCTTGGCGAGGGCTTTGATCCCTGATTTGTTGGGGTAGGGAGCTACCAGCCAGGGATAACCGAGCAAGGGCGGGTCCGGTTGCCTCTTTCGAGGACTTTTCATCCTTAGCACGGGAAGGGCCGTAAGTGGCCTACTAAGGATGGCCGAGCATGGTTGCTGCCCGGTGCCTCTTGGCGAGGGCTTTTTGTCCTTAAGAATGACCGAGCAGGGTTGCTGCCCGGTGCTTCTTGGCGAGGGCTTTGATCCCTGACGTTGTGGGGGTAGGGAAGCTACCAGCCAGGGATAGCCGAGTAGGGTAGCTGCAGGGCTGCCTCTTGGTGAGGGCTTCGATCCCTGGCGTTGTGTGGTAGAGAAGCTACCGGCCAGGGACAGCCGAGCAGGGTAGCTGCAGGGCTGCCTCTTCGTGAGGGCTTTGATCCTTGGCGCTAGAGGGCCGTGGGAAGCCTGCCAAGGATGAACCAAGCAGCGAAGCTTCTTGGTCACCTCTTAGTGAGGGCTTAGATCCCTGGCGTTGTGGGGTAGGCGAGCCACCGGCTAGGGATAGCCGAGCAGGGTAGCTGCTGGGCTGCCTCTTCGTGAGGGCTTCAATCCTTGGCGCTGGAGGGGCCGTGGGAGGCCTGCCAAGGATGAACCAAGCAGTGAAGCTGCTCGGTCGCCTCTTAGTGAGGGCTTAGATCCCTGGCGTTGTGGGGTAGGCGAGCTACCGGCCAGGGATAACCGAGCAGGGTAGCTGCTGGGCTGCCTCTTCGTGAGGGCTTCGATCCTTGGCGCTGGAGGGGCCGTGGTAGGAGGCCTGCCAAGGATGAACCAAGCAGTGAAGCTGCTCGGTCGCCTCTTTGTGAGGGCTTAGATCCCTGGCGTTGTGGGGTAGGCGAGCTACCGGCCAGGTATAACCAAGCAAGGGTGGGCCCGGTTGGCTCTTTCGAGGGCTTTTGATCCTTGGCGTTGTGGGGTAGGGAAGTTACCGGTCAGGGATAGCCGAGCAGGGTTGCTGCTGGGCTGCCTCTTCGTGAGGGCTTTGATCCTTAGCGCTGGAGGGGCCGTGGGAGGCCTTCCAAGGATGAACCAAGCAGGGAAGCTGCTCGGTCGCCTCTTTATGAGGGCTTAGATCTCTGACGTTGTGTGGTAGGCGAGCTACCAGCCAGGGATAGCCGAGCAGGGTAGCTGCTGGGTTGCCTCTTCGTGAGGGCTTTGGGAAGATAGACAGTCACGAGTGACACGTGCCATGAACGCGTGGAGGAGGCGAAGCGCCAGAGCCACGTTGTTTTGATTTCGTATCGAGCGGTGCGATGTCTGCCGAGCTTCCCGAGTCGACCAGGATCCTGTGCACCTCGTATTGGTGGACTCGAGCCGTAATCACCAGGGGGTCGTTGTGGGGAAAGGATATGCCGTGAAAGCCTCCGTCGTCAAAAGTGATCGGCTCGGTCTCCCTTGACCTCTTCGTCGGTCGGCTGTCGGCCTCCGCGGCCGGCGCGGGGTGCTGAGTCTCGTATGTACCCGACGTACCCCCCGACGTCATGGCCATGATTTTCGATGAGCCTTGGTTCCCTTTGGTGAGGTTCCTTACGCCCCCCGATGGGGTTGTTTTTGAGCTACCGTAGAAAGTCTCGAGTGCGGGACCCCATCAAGAGAGGGGGGCCGGTTGTGCCTGTAAACAGGGGAGCTGACTGCCACGGTCTCGGGAGGGACAGGGGTGCAACGAGACTCGGGGAGAAACTTTCTAGCATAAGACCTCGGAGCCAAACTTAGCGGTGCCCACCAGGTTTTCGAGTACGTCGGCCTGAGGAAACCGCGGTTGCCGGAAATGATGAGGCAGCGGTCGGCAGTGCCGGTGCGGACGGAGTCTTCTCTCCCCCTGTAGGGGTCCTGGTCCCGAGGCGGGGAAGCGGTGACTTGGTGATCTTGCCCCGCCATTTGGACACGGATCAGCGCCTCCACTACAGACGCGAGTCGGTCTATCCGGCCGGCGAGGGCGTTGATGGCATTTGGTGGAGGAGATTCGTCTGCGCCTTCGTTGAGGGTAAGGCGGCGACTGGTGCTTGGATCGTCGTAGTGATCGCTCGCCATTAGGTTGAGATCGGAAGGAGAACTTTTGTTTTTGTGGAATCAAGAGTGTTCGATTCCCACAGACGGCGCCAGCTGATGGGGGTCGTAGGCCTCCTTCAGATGTTGCCCTCCGTTGATCTGCTGATGGGTGCAATGGGTGGCTGAGATTGGATCTGGAGGCTGTCGCTCCTGAAGCGTGTGGATCTCAATGGTTTTGAGGTTGTGGTTGCCGAGTTACCTGCAAGGAAGTCCCGGATGGTTGTACCACCGAGGACCCTCCGACGGTCAAGTTAGACTAGAGATTTGTCACGCCCCGCTTTCCAGAGTGCGCTAAGATAGGCACGTGACAGAACCAACCATACTACCTGTGGATAGGAAACATCCCTCCACAATCATATTACGGTTGTCTAGAGATATCAAGAACAGTAGAAAATAAAAGAAACTATCTAGTACATGTCCATGAGCTAGAAATAAAGAGTCAAGAAATAATATGCGGAAGCAATAAATTTAAGTAACAATAATAGTCTGGAATGTACGTCCCAAAAAATACGGGCTCACATCAGGAAATAGAACAATACTGAAGGGAAACTAAACTAGAATACTAACAAGTCTTCATTGCTCGGCCTGTTGACTGAAAATACTCTTGGACAGCCTGCGATAAAGAAAATGGATCTGGGCCATGCAAAACCCAGACGTCAGTGCGTCATAATATTAACCAATAATAAATGAATAGGATACAGTAGATATGCAGGCATAAAGTATGAACAGTAACAAGTCATCAGTAACAAGTAAACAGTAACATGAATATAGATCAGTGAACAGGATATAAACAGGTGAAGTGCAGTGATTAGTCTAAACTGTGCTATAGGGTTATCTATTCTAAAGTTATTCGAAATTAATTAATGTAATCCTCATCGTAGCCCATCAGTCTATGCCCCGTTCATTCCCCACGGGACCACGGTAACAAGATATGATAGACTGTGAGTCTATGTCCCGTTCATACCCCATGGGACCACGATAACATGATGTAATAGCCCTTTGAGTTACGTTCAGTTACATTCTTGATTTTCCCATATCCCCAAGTTATGTGTTCAAGTTAGGTATTTGAATAATCTAGAGCTAATGCCAACACAGGATCAAGCAGATACAGGTTTGTCTGTATAGACAACAGGATATGTCCGTAGGGACAATAGGTCAAGATTGTCGGCATTAGTAACAAGATCAGGTATCAAGTCAAGCAGTAGTATATCAGGTCATGTCAGGTAGTGCACAGGTATCAAGTGGATTCTCACAATCAAACTGTAGTAAGTATGGGTTGCACAAAATCAAGTATAGAGTACTAATATAACAATTGTTCCCCTCCGAAAGACGGCACGACAGGAGACGTCTGCCCTGAGATTCGGGGCAGATACTATTTGGTTTTATCCGTCCACCTCTCCGAAGATGCCAAGTTGATTTATGGCACCGTGTATTGGAGGTTTAGACGGATGCGGCCGATGTAGCAGACTTCGTCAGATTCCCCCTCGCTCGAGGGGTTTTTGATTGTGGGGACGCTCTTCCCTGCAGGCGCAAGCCCCTGCAGTTAATTACGCTACCGCATCGCGGTAACAACTTTCTCCTTCTCCAGCTGGTCACTTCGTGTCGTGGGTGTTTGTTTTATTTGTGGTTGCCCGTGGATTGTATACGGAGACTAATTTATATTGTCGCCCGTAGGACGTGGATTAGTCCAAATCCGTATTTTCTTAGATTTGGGTTTGGGGTTTTGGTTTAAGGATACGTTAGCCATAGTTGAGGCTAAGATCAACTTAAACGTTTGTTAAGGATACGTTAGTCCAATTTGGGACTAAGATCAGCTTAACAGGATCGTTTGGATCCGACAAAAGAGCATTTGGGCTCTATTGTTCCAGTTTAGGGACATAGTGGTCCATGGAATGTATGGCCGTCGGGACCCGTCACCTCTCTGACGACGTTGAAGGATTACAACGACAGATATCAGAGGAGTTCAGAGATGTACCTTTGAACCAAAGTTGGTTGAGAGATCTATAGTCCAATTTGGGACTAAAGTTTGTTTGAAGGTTTGGTTTAAGGATACGTTAGCCATATTTGAGGCTAAGATCAACTTAAATGTTTGTTAAGGATACGTTAGTCTAATTTGGGACTAAGATCAGCTTAACAGGATCATTTAGATCCGTCAAAAGAGCATTTGGGGGCTCTATTGTTCTAGTTTAGGGACATAGTGGTCCATTGCCAGTTTAGGGACATGGTGGTCCAACATTCCCATTTTGGTGATGAAAATTAGTTTAATGACATTTCGGTCTATGAGTTTAAGGATCCCACAGTCCGTAGCAATATGCGGTCGTCGGGACCCGTCACCTCTCTGACGACGTTGAAGGATTACGACGACAAATATCAGAGGAGTTCAGAGATGTACCCTTGAACCGGGTGTAAATTGATTAGGGAGAGCAGTTGAGCTCAGTTCAATTTAATTTGAGGACTTACGGCCAGAATTGGGTTAAGTCCATTTGAAAATGTTCAACATTTTGTTCATGATTGGCCTGTTTAGGCCTTTGCTTGGGCTCTGCCCTTTTTTTAAAATAATGCACAACATTGGGCTTTTTAATTAAATGCACAACATTTAGATTAGGCCTGCTAGGCCTTTTAATTGGGCTCTGCCCCTTTTTTAATAATGCAGAGCATTTGTCTTGGTCTGCAGAGCATTTAATGTTCTGACAGTGCGCCACGTGGCTTGTCAGGCGCTTTGCACCAATTAATGAGTGCAAGGCGCCAGCGCATGTGGAGGTGACACGTGTTACACTCTGGTGAGCGCAAGCGCAGTGCGCTACACCAGTGCGCTGCGCTATTGCGCTGCTGACACGTGGCGCGTCCTGGTGCAGTGCACCAATCCAAGAGCGCAGTACTCTGTTTTAGAAGCGCAAGGCGCAGATCTGTTCTGTGATTGACACGTGGCGCTCTCTGGTGACTTGCGCCAGTCCAAGGAGCGCAACAGCGTATATTAAAAGTGCAAGGCACTGTACAGTAGCGCAGAGCGCATCTTGATCAAATTTAGATCAAAGGAAAGAATCTTTTTAGAGGTTCTACCTCAAGATTCAAGAACCGATGGTTCATCAAAAGGCTGTGCCTTTATATGAAGTAAATTACTTCTCTTTTTTATTGGATCTTCTTTGATCTTTTTTTTTATTGAAGATCTTGATCTTGTTCTTAGATCTTTGATCTTTCTAGAAGAAACTCTTCTTTTTTTCAAAGATTTACCTTTTTTCTTTTTGAGTTCTTCTCAAAATTTTTAGAGGAGCTCTGTATATCTGAGACTTGGGGTCTAGGGGCTTTTATATAGTGCCAATTGATTTGTTAGGTTGGTTAAAGAGATCTTTCTTTGAGTGATTTAGGGATGTTTCCCTACCGTTGGATCTTTGATCCTAAGGCCTCTGTTTTACAGAAGATAATCTTCTTGTTTTAATAAGATTCAAAAAGATCTTTCTAGAATTTTAATTCTGATTTAGTGCTGGCACAGTTAGCGCAAGTGTTAGTTATGTATATGCCCTAGAGGCCATTGTTGTACATATGATGTATATTATGATGGATGCTTGGATATATATAGAGAGGACTTTCTTGCTCGTCATGATAGTATGCTATTTGGTTTCACTTTATCTTAACATGTTGACTTGTACTGGTTTACTTTTTTTCTCTCACATGTTGATAAAGCCCTTAGGATTTGTACTCGACTACTGGGACTATGATGAGATCATACTAGTGAGGTCATGGTAGTCGATGAGTACATCCTATAACAGTTCCTAGTCGAGGGTATATCGAGACAGGGCATCGATACACCAGAGTAGACTAGCGTATACGCATCTTGACCCATATGATGGGCGATGGATGATCCCATATCCATCGGTGTTTGACATCAAGGATGGTGTATGGGTGCTCAGTGGAGACTGGGTACACTGGACGGACTCGCCGAGAACTCCCAGATGGTGATATTCCACACGTCAGATGGCAGTTCTTCGGTGACACTGGTACAGGGTAGTCTGTAGACCCGAGATCGTCATAGAGTCTTGTGTGATTCCCACTGTGCTTTGATTTCCACCTTACCACGTCCAAGAGGGCGTGCAAAACGGTGGCTTTTGGGTGCAGTCCCGAATCACATGGAGGCAATGAGCGATAGGAGGGGATTCGTCTCTCCCGGTATAGGGAGTTGATGTTGTGCTGTGTTCGATTGGCTATAACTGGAAGTCTCTGGCCAGGGCTGATATAGAGATTTACTGGTAAGTGTTACCAGTAGTTTCTCGACCCGTTATGAGCCACACATCGACACGACTTATCGGTTACTGGGGTCTGACGTATACCACCCCTAGACTTGATATGCGACATATCAGACGAAGAGACCGGACTGTACGGGAGTGTTACTGATTAGATTCACAGGAGAACGTACAGGCTAGCTTGTTGATCTTCTGATCGCTCAATACCTGGATGGCTGTTACGTTTAGCTGACCGCTTGCAGCTTGTGGGTGTTTGATATGATCATCACCTGCTATCGGCGTATTGACGATTCTTTAGAGTCCTACACAGAGGCTTCTTGGCTCAGGCAAAACGGAGTAGAGGCACATATGTGATATGTGCAGGACCGAGGATAATGCGATATGAGATACCGTATTATATTCTCGCGATATTTAGATATGAACCGGGACATCGGATCAAGTGTTGATACGATGAATCGTTACATGATATATTAGTCGGTTATATTCGATATAGCCGGATTGTCGGATCAAGTGTTGATTCGATGATTTAATATATAATAATATATATGATATATTGTATTACATTATCTAATATTGGCTCGCTTTGTTATTTCATTTTCTCACCGGATAATACATTGATATATATACGATATATGTTAATTGTATTATTTTCTTTTGTTGCAAATATATAATATATATGTGATATATATTATTATGACATGATATGATTAATAATGGAACATGTTTAGTGAAGATTAAACAAGGTTAGGGTTTGATTAGGGTTAGCTCCTTCTTGCACATTCTAGAAGGAATTCCTTTTGTCTTGGTTAAGATATTATGGATGATATTTATCCATGACTCATTATTTAACCTAACCAAACCCTAGCTCTAGTTTATTCTCTACAAGGGTTATCCTTGTCATACTAAACTATGGTTACATTATTAATTGATATAAACATTTCATTATTCATCACAAAAGGATTAATCTCATTATTCATCATCTTCTTCTCTCTTGAGCTTTGAGAAAGCTTGCTAGATTTTCCTTTTGTGATGATTTCTTGTGAGAATATGATATAAAAAGATAGCATAAATACTACTCCATCATCCTCATCTAATCTAGCCCATTAGATTAGGGTGTTCACCTCATTAGAGTGAGATAGCTTGAGTTATTGCAACTTCGACGTAGATCATCGGAGAAACGGAATACTACAATCTAGCATGGATCGTTCGAGTCGTAGAGCCTTTCTTGAGCCCGGGAGATCGTGGATCGCGGCGAAGGGACTTCTACTCGGAGCTTATGAAGCGAAGGAGCGGACTACAAAGGTTGTAATCTCTCACACTTAGTGGTAAAGATGTTTACTTGCATGTTAAACCCTAATTATCTAGCAAAGATCCCGGCTTTGGATTGTTCGGCACGTCTAAAATTTTATTCGGGTATGTTTGATGCCTTATGAACCTTCACAAGAGTGCCTAGGAACCCTACAGCAAGCGCACCTGCGCTTGACACGTGTCGCGTAGCGCCGCTGACACGTGTCGCGCAGCGCAGAGCGCAGCGCAACTGCGCTGACACGTGTCGCGCAGCGCAGAGCGCAAGTTATCTGAAGCGTTGCTTCCTTTATTTTTATTTGAATTTTTTTTAATCAGAGCTTTGCTCTGATTGGGAGAAATAGAAGCGTTGTTTCATTTCCCGCATTGGAATTTGAACAGAGCTTTACTCTGATTGGGGGAAACAAATGCCCCCCCACCGTTGCGTTTATGTGGCCCAGACGTGAGCGCAGCGGTGGCAGAATTCCAACCGTTGGGAAGTTGAAACGGCTCTCAATGCCTATAAATAGGACCTTTGGTCGCTTAGATGATTTTCATCTCTTTTCTTAAGAATTTTTATTCAGAGCTTTGCTCTTTCGTTCAAGGACTTTTAAGAGTTAGAACTCTAGGAAATTTTCAGGTATAAATTAGATTAGATTGAATTAGATTAATTTGAAGAGCCTTGCTCTTAATACATCCCTGATCTAAAGAAAACCCATTTAGGGCTTCACTTAGCAGAGCTTTGCTCTATAGGTCTAAAGGGATCTAAAGAGAACTGAAGAGGACCCTATTAGGGTTCCATTAATAGAGCTCTGCTCTCTAAAAGATTTTCCTTGTATTTTCTTAATTCATTAATAGAGCTTTACTCCTTCCAAATCATATAGAAGAACTCTTAAGAGTTTTTCATGGATCTTGGAGGTTAAAGATGGCATTTTTTTTGATGAATTATATCACCTTGCTTAATCAGCCTGTCTGCTAATTTTGCTGATTTTATTTTACAGGAGTAATGGACGCCCACATGTACGATCTCGATGAGATTATCTCTTACGAGGACATCCGCCGACTCGGCCGCTCTCAGAATCGAGAATTCACAAATGCTGAGTGTGCTGAAATTATGAGTCGCTTCGAAGCATACAATGGTCAACTGCTTTCTCGATGCTTCCCTCTCTTGAAGCTTATTGTGGGAGCAATTTAGGAGGCGCTTCCCTTATTCTTTACCGGCGTGCCGCTTAGGGCGTTGGATGCCGCCGAGGATAAGGTGCACTCAGTGTACCTGATGAACCTAATCTCGAAGAGACGGCGAGACAATCTTGTCGATCTCCTGTACCAGGCCTTCCAACAGTCCGCCATACTCGCTGCCTATCGGAGGGTGGAGGACATCAGTGAAGATCCCGACGCTCGTGCTCGCGAAAGAAAGCACACTAGGATGGTTCGCCAGGCTTGGAAAGTCCTGGACAAGGTCACTTTCGAGTTCCTCAATCCATGTCCTGGATTTGAGGTTTTGCCGTTGTAATCATCTCGATAATGATGCTTTTGTTTACTGTCTTTATTGATGTAAAAATTTTCCGAGTATGAATGACAAATCCTTTTCCTCCTTCCTTTTATTTTCTGCTTTGTTATTGGCGTATTCCTTAAGTAAGCATAGCCCGTAGATGATATAGAACATTCCGTCTTGAATACTTTGGGGAGTAGTGATGGTTTAGGAGGCAGGTTCAGATCAGCTGCCTAAGGCTTTTCAACTCTATGAGCCGTGAGGGTCTCACAAAGACTTTTCTCCCTACGGATCGAGAGGATCTCATAGGTGTACTTTCTCCTTAGGAATCGTGAGGATTCCTAAGTGCGTTTTCTCTTATAAGTCGTAAGGATTTTATAAGAGAATTTTCCCTCTTACGAGTCGAGAGGACCCGTAAGCGGTTGTGACCCGTGAATAGTATGCAAGAGTCCATTTTGGACCAACTTGTAGGACCCCAATGCTTAAGAAACAGGTTTTTTTTTTAATCCCCGCTGCCTAAGGGTTTTCCCCACGAATCGAGACGAATCGAGCATTTCTCGCAAAGACACTAATTTCCTCACGAGTCAAGACGAATCGAGCATCTCTCGCAAGAATATCCTAATGTCACAGTTAACCTCTGCTCTTTACGACAGAGGTCTGTTAGGGTCTGTGGTACTTAGGGTTTTATCCGTCGTACCGTCGCGTTGGCTGATGTATTCCTCAATAGGCAATCTTGCTGTTCGAGTAGCCTTGCGACTGTCGTGTCTCTGATCCCTTCGGGGCTGGACAAGACGCCTTCAAGCAATTCTCCTAGGCAGTTTGACCGTCGGAAGAGCAAGCGTTAGGAATTTTGCCATGCCGCTTTTTACTTGAGGTTAGGCTCATTTTGGAGAGCCCCGATGAGTCATAACCACTCCGCGCTGGTGTGGGATAATTTCCGATAGTCTTTCAGGCTTTATATGACTTGCCGTTAAGACCCTAAAACTAGGAATTTGGCCTTTGCTTCGTTTTCTGGCATTGCGTCTGTTGTATCGAGACGAATGTCGCGGTTGTCTCTAGCTTGCTGGTGAACCGTCGAGGTTTGGAACTAGGGATTTTGCCATGGTTCCTTCTGGTGATGTTGCGTCTGCTGTGTCGAAACGAACGTCGAGGTGGTGACCACTCCGCACTGGTGCGAGATGATCTCCGATTGTCTTTCAGGCTTTATATGACTTGCCGTTAAGACCCTGAAGCTAGGAATTTGGCCTTCACTTCATTTGCTGGCATTGTGTCTGCTGTATTGAGACGAATGTCGCGGTTGTCTCTAGGTTGCTGGTGAACCGTTGAGGTTTGGAACTAGGGATTTTTCCGTGGTTCCTTTTGGTGATGTTGCGTCTGCTGTGTCGAGACGAATGTCGAGGTGGTGACCACTCCGCACTGGTGCGAGATGATCTCCGATTGTCTTTCAGGTTTTATATGACTTGCCGTTAAGACCCTGAAACTAGGAATTTGGCCTTCGCTTCGTTTGCTGGTATTGCGTCTGCTGTATTGAGACGAATGTCGCGGTTGTTTCTAGATTGTTAGTGAACCATCGAGGTTTGGAACTAGGGATTTTGCCGTGGCTCCGTTGTTTGATTGTCACATCTGAATCCTGCTAGAGGAAGAATGCTGGGGTGACATCTCATCTGCTGTATCGAGACGAACGTCGAGGTGGTGACCACTCCGCGCTGGTGTGAGATGATCTCCGATGGTCTTTCAGGTTTTATTTGAGTTACCGTCAAGACCCTGAAGCTAGGAATTTGGCCTTAGCTTCATTTGCTTTGTCACGTCCGAATCCTGTTGGAGGGAGAACGCCATCGTGACATCTCGTCTACTGTATCGAGACGAACGTCGAGGTGGTGACCACTCCGCGCTGGTGTGAGATGATCTCCGATGGTCTTTCAGGTTTTATATGAGTTACCGTCAAGACCCTGAAGCTAGGAATTTGGCCTTCGCTTCGCTTGCTTTGTCACGTCCGAATCCTGTTAGTGGAAGAACGCTGTCGTGACATCCCGTCTGCTGTATTGAGACGAACGTCGAGGTGGTGACCACTCCGCGCTGGTGCGAGATGATCTCCGATTGTCTTTCAGGCTTTTTATGAGTTGCCATCAAGACCCTGAAGCTAGGAATTTGGCCTTTGCTTCATTTGCTTTGGCACGTCCGAATCCTGCTGGAGGAAGAACGCTGGGGTGACATCTCGTCTGCTGTATCGAGACGAACGTCGAGGTGGTGACCACTCCGTGCTGGTGCGAGATGATCTCCGATTGTCTTTCACTTTATATGAGTTGTCGTCAAGACCCTGAAGTTAGGAATTTGGCCTTTGCTTCATTTGCTTTGGTGCATCCGAATCCTGCTGGGGGAAGAACGCTGGGGTGACATCGCGTCTACTGTACCGAGACGAACGTCGAGGTGGTTCCTAGGTTGCCTGTGAACCGTTAGGACCTGGAACTAGGGACTTTGCCGTGGTTCCGTTGTTTTAACCTTGGGTTGTTAATGTTGTATCTGCATCCTGCTGGACTGCGAAAGAACGCCGTTGTTGACATTGCGTCTGCTGTATCGAGACGAATGTTGAGGTGAAGCTGGGATTTCGCCGTCGCTTCGCTTTGTTTCGACCGTGAGGTCCTTTGTCGGCGTTGTATCTACAACCTGCTGGACTGCGAAGGAACGCCGTTGTTGACATTGCGTTTGCTGTATCGAGACGAATGTTGAGGTGAAGCTGGGATTTTGCCATCACTCTGCTTTGTTTTGATACTGCGCCTGCATCCTGTTGGATTGCGAAGGAATGCTGTAATTGACATTGCGTCTATTGTAACGGGACGAATGTCGTGGTGGAGCTGGGATTTTGCCCTGGCTCGCTTTGTATTGACCGTGAGGTCTTTCGTTGACGTTGCATCCGTATCCTGCTGGACTGCGAAGGAACGCTGCTGCTGATTCTTAGGCTGTAGATATTGCCGTTAAGATTTGGAACTAGGGACTACGTCGTGGCTCCGTTTCGTTGCGATTCTGAGGTCGGTTGTTGACGTCATGTCTGCATCTGGTAGGAGTGAGGAGAAACGCCGTTGGTGATCTCTAAGTTGTCGATATCGACGTCGAGACCCTGAAGCTAGGGATCTTCTTTTGCTTTGTTTGTTGACATCGTGTCTGCAATATTGCGACAAATGTTAAGGTTGTCTCTAGGTTGTCTGTGAACCGTCGAGATTTGGCTTCTCTTTCTGGTGGAGCCTGTTAGGAAGGTATGGTTCCTTCTTTGTTTGTGCCCCTGGATTGTATACAGGGATCGATGTGATCTCACATGTAGGGCAAAAAGTTTTATTCTTTCATCATTTTTTTAATTCTTTCCGCGATGCTCTATCATTTCAGCTTTTTATATCGCGAAAATCGCGATTGCCCAATCATTTCTTCTATTTTTCGCGGTGCCCAATCATTTCGGCTATTTATTTTATTTTTACTCGCTGCTTTTTATTGCGAGTTGCCCAATCATTTCGGGTATTTTGCATGCATACATTTTTACTTGCTGATTTTATTGCAAGTTGCCACATCATTTCGGCTATTTCGTATGCATGTGTGGCTTGTTGTCTTTTCGCCGCAAGCTTGGGATTACATACCGATTTCGACATCAGCACCGCTACAACTGGGATGTTTCCAGGAGCGAATCATTATTTGCCTCTGTTGATATTGAACAAAGGTGGCTTGGTAAGCAGGGTTAGGATCCTGTCGACTAAGGCTTTTGACTTCATGAGCCGTAAGGGTCTCACAAAGGTATTTCTCCCTACAAGTCATGAGGATCTCGTAGGTGTGTTTTCTCCTTAGCAATTGTGAGGATTCCTAAGTGCATGTTCCCCTGTAAGTCGTAAGGATATTACAAAAGGGTTTTCTCCTTATAAGTCGAGAGGACTTACAAGGGTTGTTCACCATATGGACATATCCCTAGTCACGGGTGGGACTTTGCTGGGGAAATGTTTATTCGCGCCCGTGGATTGTATACAAGGGTCAGTATTGAGCCACTTGTAGGGCAATATCGAAGGTTGTGGGGGTTGCTTAAGAACAGGTTCAAGTCTCTGTAACTTAAGACTTTCAAATCTTATGAGCCGTGAGGGTCCCATAAGAGAGTTCTTCTTACGAGTCGTGAGGATCTCGTAAGTGTAATTTCTCCTTAGGAATCGTGAGGATCCCTAAGTGTGTTGCTCCCTTGTGAGTCGTAAGGATCTCACGCGGGTGGTTTCTCCTTACAAGGTCGAGAGGACCCTGTAAGTGTCTTTTAACGAGGTTGCGCCCTCTCGGGTTTTCACAAACACTCGCCGGTAGCCCTGCTGTTTTTACTCACGGAGCCCTTTCAGGTTTTCATCTGTGCCCATTTTGCTTATGGACATACCGTTTTTATTTTTATTTTTTTTATTCTTTTTTTCTTCTAACGAGGTTGCGCCCTTTCAGTTTTCACAAGACTCGCCGGTAGCCCTGCTGTTTTTACTCACGGAGCCCTTTCAGGTTTTTATCCGTGCCCATTTTGCTTATGGACAAACCGTTTTTTTTGTTTTATGACGTCAGCCTGAGGATGCTGCGGTAGTAGTTTAAAGACATTTCAGTCATGGGTCAACGTACGATTACGCAGCTAGATTTTGTCGCAAATCTTCGCATATTTTGTGCCGGAGGTGGATTCTTTGAAGAGAGGGTTGAGGGCGATTTCTTCGTCAGAATCGCTTCCAAAGGTGATAACTTGCGATCCCTTGGTGTCGGCTATGTGACAGTTGCCAGCAGCTCTTTCGTGCTCATCCGTCGTGCTTTTCCGTTCCTGACGAGCTTTGCGCTTCACTCGTTGAACATGTCGTCGATGGGCAACATATCCCTGCCACCAGTTTTTAAAGGCTATGCACTCCTCGGTGGGGTGTGCAATCCTCTGATGGTATAAGCAGAAGTTAGGATGTATGTCTGCTTCATCAAGACATATATTGCCAAGGGAATTTCTTTTGAGAGAGGGCAACTTCATTCCTATTGCCAGGGCCCTAGCGAATTGATTCCTTACTTTAAACTTGCTTTTGCTGGCGATAGGGACGCTTTGCTCCATTCGGGCGTCTCGACCTTTTCCTCCAGTCGTTGGCGTTTGGCCTTTTCAAATATAGCCAGTTCACGCTCTTGATTGGCTTTGCTTTCCTGACGGGCTTTGTTTAGGAATGCATCAATCATTTCGTCTGATAGTCCTAGAAGTTCTGGTTCGGGACCTGCCCCCAGTTTCCCTGCGTCAGGAGTTTCTTCACTGTCTATCGACGAGTAAAAGATCACATGGCAACTTGCTACGTAACCCTCAGATTCATCCGACGAGCTTTGTCCATCATCTTCCTCCTGAAAGACGTGGCTGAGGAACTCTTGTAGCGTGATGGGAGTCCGCGCCTTCTGATTATACTCTTCCAGCGCGTCAATCTGTTTCTGTAAGTCCGTGCGTTTGTCGCCAGGCTTCATGGGCTTTTTAGATCTCTTCTTCTTCTTCTTTGAAGATTTCGACGGCGGAGTATGAGCATTTTGGCTATCACCAATCTTTAGAGTTGGGCGCGGCTTCAGCATCCCCTTGATGATCTCAGGTTCCAACGGGTTCTTCCATCTGTTCGCCGGGCATGTCTGGAGATCATTCAGCATCTTTTTGGTTTTGGCGGAAAGAACGACCTCCCATGGAGCTTCTTCAACAAAAGAACAAGTTGCCCCCGGCGTGCCCGTCTTCTTTGGAGTGTTCGGCTGTGGTGGGTTTACTTTCCACTTTTCAGACAGCGCAAACTTGCCTTGTAGATACTGATCCTCGATCCATCCCTTAAAGACGAAGCAATCCTCGATCGGGTGACTTACCATTTAGTGGTAAGGGAAATAATTAGGATTATTCACCTCGATGGGTTGCGGTGGTCTCCTTGGATTCGGGAGATAGATAAGCCTATTGCGCATCGCCAGCTCGAACAGCCTCTTCGTTTTATCCCGCGGAAATGAGTAAGGGCGCTTCATCTTCTCATTATAATACCGCCGTCTCTCTTCCAGTTGATCCGCTAGTTTTAGGGCACTGGGCTGCTGTTGGGTGTTCGCAACGAAGGTCGCCTGCCCTTTACCCTTATCGTTTCGGGGTTCCTGTTTCGGAGGAGACGGTCTGTGACCCATTTGATCCATTTGGGCCAAGTTATCGATCAAGGCCTGGAACGTGATCAGTTTAAAGAACATCATGAACTGTGAAATAGTTGCATGAGGGTCTAGAGTGCCCACGAACATGCCCACCACTGGTGCTTCTTCGATGCGCTGTTCGCATTTCGACCACAGATTTCGCCATCGTACTGCGTATTGAACCCACGTTTCGCCTGGCCTTACCCTGGCGTTGATCAATGCGGTGATCGGGGTGCGCTCGCTGGCGCTTGCAAATCTTTGTATAAACAGTAGCTCCATTTCCGCAAATGTTTTGACAGAGTCGTTAGGTAGCTCCGAATACCATTCAAATGTCGTTTCTGCCAAGCTGCCGACGAATTGGCGAAGCAACAGTTTGTCATCGCCTCCAGTGTTGCCGCATAAGGCCCTGAATTGAGCGACATGCTGATGGGGATTCCCCGTTCCTTTATATACGTGGAACTTAGAGATCGTATATCCCGGCAGGTAACTGATTTGGTCATACCAGCCCGGATAGGGTCGTCCGGTTCTAACAATTTGCCCAGCCGCTTCATTCTCCTGATGAACTCGTATCTGTTGAGCTATATAGTCGTCTAGTGCAGCTTTGGAGATAGTTTCCTCCTTGGCTGCTGAAAGGGCCGGAGGAGGATTAGATGTCTCCCCTCCGTCGTCTCCAACAATGATTGGAGGGTCTTCAGCTGGAGGGTCTGGCTGTAACATCATCCCTACCATATCTTGGAAGAGGAGCGCCATTTGTTTTATGTTAGCCGCTTGCTCTGCGGTTTCTTTGTCTTTCTTTTTGAGGATTCTGCGTAAGAAGTCAACATCGGTTTCTTGTTCGTGACGCTGCTCTGATGACGCCTCCGGGTTTTCTTTTGGCCCGGTGAGTGCGACCATCGCAGTCATCATCTCCTGAAGCTTCTGCTGTTGCTCCTGGGCTTTTTTCACGGATCGGGTGAGCGGTCGGTGACCCGTCGAAGCGCGGCTATCCTCTTTCCCGGACGCCATGTAAACAGTATGGACCGTTATGCCCCCAGACTTGGGGCGTTTGGACTCAGCGTCTTTGCAATCTGCCGTAGTTACAGGAGCTTTCTCTGGCATCCTTTTCTTTTAAGCAGTCGATGTTGAGGGGGCCGTTGCAGCGGGCACCCAGACAGTTGTCGTCCTTTGTGGCTTGCTAGGACGGTTCTCTTCCTGCTGAACCTTCGCCCTTTTCTGTCGACGAGGGTAGTCTTGATCGATCACTGAGTTCTGGACCTGTCGCCAGACTTTGTAAACTTTGGAGGACAGACGTTGAAGGGGCTGCTCCGGCTTTGCTTGTGTAACATTCTCCACGGATGGAGGAGATCTTTTCAATACGGCGGTAGGAGAATTCCTGCGCACCTTGTTCAGCAGCTCAAAGCTGTTCCCGGTTGGAACAACAGCATTGACTTCCACCGTTGGGGCTGATAGAGTTAGCCCAGAGGGAGAGTTGCTCCCAGCCATCCTTACTCGGCGCCGGTGGCGACGTTGAGCGTATCGTGCGGATGGAGTTGTTTCAGCTATAAGGGTGACTTCATCATGCCCCCTGCTTTGAGGAGAGACTGTTATTGGTGCTAGCTTGTCGAAGACTGACACTCGTTGAGAAACAATGTCTAATCTGTTAAAGACAGACCTCTGGGCAGGGGAAGCAGCCTTGAGGACCTCGTCTGGAGCAGAAACCGGAATGGCCAGCCTTATAAAAACTGACTTCTTAGAAGGAGAAGCCTTTCCAATGATTTCGTCCGCTTGAGCCGGGATGGCTATCCGCTTTGGGATGGCGCCTTCTGGTATTGCAGACTTCTTCATGGGCCCGTTGGAGCTCTGGCCTAGTCTGTTAAAAACTGAGGCAGTGGAGTTGGGCGACCCGTTGAGAGGGGCCGCGGTAGTTTTAAGCCGATCAAAGACCGACTTCTTTGGAGCTTCTTGCGACGTCATTGGGGCATTGAAGCTCATGGGTGGGAGCATGGTCCCGAAGAATAGTCCAGTGGTGGCTTGAGTTATCTGCTTCACTGGCATCTTGAAAAGAGAGGCCGCTTGGGGCCCATAAGTTACTCCTCCAGCAAGGACGGAGCGAGAGTTCCAGTTGCAGGTAGTGCAGTTTGAAGCCATTGATCTTCTGTTTTCTGCACGGAGCAAGACACCAAACCTTAGTACCTCGAATCCACAGGCAACCACAGCAAACCGCGATTCGTTCGCGAACATGACACACGAAGTGTGGAGTGGAAAGAGGAAGAGCTCCTACCGGGCGTGCCAGAATCTGTTCCTCTCCGAAAGACAGCGCGACAGGAGACGTCTGGCCTGAGTTCGGGGCAGATGCTATTTGGTTTTATCCGTCCACCTCTCCGAAGATGCCAAGTTGATTTATGGCACCGTGTATCGGAGGTTTAGACGGATGCAGCCGATGTAGTAGACTTCGTCAGATTCCCCCTCGCTCGAGGGGTTTTTGATTGTGGGGACGCTCTTTCCTGCAGGCGCAAGCCCCTGCAGTTAATTACGCTACCGCATCGCGGTAACAACTTTCTCCTTCTCCAGCTGGTCACTTCGTGTCGTGGGTGTTTGTTTTATTTGTGGTTGCCCGTGGATTGTATATGGAGACTAATTTATGTTGTCGCCCGTAGGACGTGGATTAGTCCAATCCGTATTTTCTTAGATTTGGGTTTGGGGTTTTGGTTTAAGGATACGTTAGCCATATTTGAGGCTAAGATCAACTTAAACGTTTGTTAAGGATACGTTAGTCCAATTTGGGACTAAGATCAGCTTAACAGGATCGTTTGGATCCGACAAAAGTGCATTTGAGCTATATTGTTCCAGTTTAGGGACATAGTGGTCCATGGAATGTATGGCCGTCGGGACCCGTCACCTCTCTGACGACGTTGAAGGATTACAACGACAGATATCAGAAGAGTTCAGAGATGTACCCTTGAACCAAAGTTGGTTGAGAGCTCTATAGTCCAACTTGGGACTAAAGTCTGTTTGAAGGTTTGGTTTAAGGATACGTTAGCCATATTTGAGGCTAAGATCAACTTAAACGCTTGTTAAGGATACGTTAGTTTAATTTGAGACTAAGATCAGCTTAACAGGATCATTTAGATCTGTCAAAAGAGCATTTGGGGGCTCTATTGTTCTAGTTTAGGGACATAGTGGTCCATTGCCAGTTTAGGGATATGGTGGTCCATTGCCAGTTTAGGGACATGGTGGTCCAACATTCCCATTTTGGGGACGAAAATTAGTTTAATGACATTTCGGTCTATGAGTTTAAGGACCCCACAGTCCGTAGCAATGTGTGGTCGTCGGGACCCGTCACCTCTCTGACGACGTTGATGGATTACAACGACAAATATCAGAGGAGTTCAGAGATGTACCCTTGAACCGGGTGTAAATTGATTTGGGAGAGCAGTTGTGCTCAGTTCAATTTAATTTGAGAACTTGCGGCCAGAATTGGGTTAAGTCCATCTGAAAATGTTCAACATTTTGTTCATGATTGGCTTGTTTAGGCCTTTGCTTGGGCTCTGCCCTTTTTTTAAAATAATGCACAGCATTGGGCTTTTTAATTAAATGCACAGTATTTAGATTAGGCCTGCTAGGCCTTTTAATTGGGCTCTACCCCTTTTTTAATAATGCAGAGCATTTGTCTTGGTCTGCAGAGCATTTAATGTTCTGACAGTGCGCCACGTGGCTTGTCAGGCGCTTTGCGCCAATTAATGAGCGCAAGGCGCCAGCGCATGTGGAGGTGACACGTGTCATGCTCTAGTGAGCGCAAGCACGGTGCGCTACGCCAGTGCGCTGCGCTATTGCGCTGCTGACACGTGGCGTGCTCTGGTGCAGTACGCCAATCCAAGAGCGCAGTTCTCTGTTTTAGAAGCGCAAGGCGCATATCTGTTCTGTGATTGACACGTGGCGCTCTCTAGTGACTTGCGCCAGTCCAAGGAGCGCAACAGCGCATATTAAAAGTGCAAGGCACTGTACAGTAGCGCAGAGCGCATCTTGATCAAATTTAGATCAAAGGAAAGAATCTTTTTAGAGGTTCTACCTCAAGATTCAAGAACCGATGGTTCATCAAAAGGCTGTGCCTTTATATGAAGTAAATTACTTCTCTTTTTTATTGGATCTTTTTTGATCTTTTTTTTATTGAAGATCTCGATCTTGTTCTTAGATATTTGATCTTTCTAGAAGAAACTCTTCTTTTTTTTTCAAAGGTTTACCTTTTTTCCTTTTGAGTTCTTCTCAAAATTTTTAGAGGAGCTCTGTATATCTGAGACTTGGGGTCTAGGAGCCTTTATATAGTGCCAATTGATTTGTTAGGTTGGTTAAAGAGATTTTTCTCTGAGTGATTTAGGGATGTTTCTCCACCGTTGGATTTTTGATCCTATGGCCTCTGTTTTACAGAAAATAATTTTTTTGTTTTAATAAGATTTAAAAAGATCTTTCTAGAATTTTAATTCTGATTTAGTGCTGGCACAGTTAGCGCAAGCGCACCTGCGCTTGACACGTGTCGCGTAGCGCAGCGCAACTGCGCTGACACGTGTCGCGCAGCGCAACTGCGCTGACACGTGTCGCGCAGCGCAGAGCACAAGTTATCTGAAGCGTTGCTTCTTTTATTTTTATTTGAATTTTTTTTAAGCAGAGCTTTGCTCTGATTGGGGGAAAAGAAGCGTTGCTTCATTTCCCGCCTTGGAATTTGAACAGAGCTTTGCTCTGATTGGGGGAAACAACAATAAAATGAAATAATGTGACACGGTATGCAAATAGATATAAAATCAATGATATGGATTCACAATTATCAATTAGGGTTACATTTATAGTTCCATTACTAATTAGGATGCACTTTATTAAACATGGGGTGTTAATATAACAATATTATATATTAATGTGATCTGTAGATGCAGCTATATGTATACTAGATGATATGGATGCAAACGGGTATCCAAAACTGAAAAACTTTAATATGGATCTATATTTTGATAAACGGGTAGCATTTTATTCACATGGATGCATAATACTATACCTAGCATGTAGCAAAATGATTTAGTATGCGACTAGATGTGTAAATCATGATATTGATGCATACAGATATCATTTAACTGTAAAATGAAAAATGGTATATACGGGATGTACAATTTAAACAATATGTAATGTTATATTCAATTGGATGCAGTATATGGTAGTAAAGTATGTAAATAGATAGGTTTTCATGCTCTAGATCTGAAATGATATATACGGATGTATGCGGATGTCGAATAAATCGATAAAACTGGATTGCAAAACTAATCATTATGAAGTATTATAATGCAAATAGATATAGAATATAGTAGTATAGCATGTAGCAAGATTAACTTGCCTGTAACTAGATATGAAATACACTGTACAGATGGATACAGATATCCGAAAACATGAAAAACTAAAATGGGATGCACGATTTGAAATCCAAGTATTATATTTGTTAAAATAGATGTATATAAAGTAACGTAGCATGTATCAAGATTAACTTGCCTCAACGGATCACGAAACGGATATGTACGACACGTCCGACGTCGGCAAAACGTCGCAACACACGCACGGCACACGGGACGGGTCCAAGAACGCAAGAGGGTGATCACGCAGGTAAGGTACGTCCTCTGGGTCATCTGGATCGTCGGCGTCAAGCCCGGCTCCGGCGAACTATGAAATTACAAAATTCAAGAATTAAAGAAAAAGAAAAGAAAAGAAGAAGAAGAAGAAGAAGGAGAGGGAAGAGGCTCACTGGATCTGTAAGTGTTCTGTGGTTTCAGGGAGGAGGTGTGAGGGTAACACGAGGTCGACGGAGTGAGGTGGTGGTGCTGGGTTTAATGGGTGCAGGGTGTGCAGGGGTGAAAGGCTCGGGAAAGAGGAGGAAGAAGAAGGAAATGGAGAGGAGGAGGAGGCTTGGTTGAGGGTAGAGAGGTGATGGAGTTTTAGGGTTAGGATTGAGGAGGAAGTGAAGCTCTAGGGTTAGGGTTTTCTTTTCTGTGGGTTTTCTCGTCATTGGTGCTCGGGGATTTATAAAGGAGAAGAGAAGATGTGAAGAAGGGAGGTGACCACATCTCGCGGTGGTGACGCGACTCGAGAAGCTACAGGATTCACGAGAGGAGAGAGGAAGTGTGCGAGAGGAGAGAGAAAGAAAAGAGAGAGAGAGACAGTGAGGGGGAAAGAGAAAGAGGGAGAGAAAGAGAAGAGAGATTCTGAGCGAGAGAGAGAGCTGGGGTTGTTATTTTGTTTTGATTTTAATTTGAAAAGATTTTAGTTAGTTAATTTAAATTTTAAAGCTATTAAATTAAATTTAAACTGTCGATTTTAAAAATAAATATTATACTAATTAAAATTGGATTTTCAAGTAAATACAAATTTAGTCCAAAATACGCCCGAGCCGGGTCTAAAAATCCAGTTTTAAAATACGAAAAATATATGTGTCGACCAAAACTAAAAATGAATGTCCGGCTAACGAAAATGCATATCCCCAAGAATGGATGCACGATACGTGCGCGTAGCCATCCAAACAAGTCCGTTTTACTGAACGGGACGAGAACAAGATGCGTGGATGCTACCATGGGGTTAGGGATATCATGCAGGCCATGCTAGATATTTTTAAAATATTTTATTTGACTTTATTTGTTTTATTAAAAAATGCAAATATCAGATATAATACCAGTACGCAGTATAAACAATATTAAAAGTGCACAGATCCTCGTAACTAGCCGGGATAAATCATAACATGAATCAAGACATGTTCAAATAAGCAATTCGGGTCGGATACTAATACAGATGTCAGATAAACTATTTACACCCAAAAATACAGTAAATCAGGAAAATAGCATAAATAAAGAAATACCCAAAAATAGAACTGGTATAAATGGACTAGGGTGTTACATTATACTCAACTACAAAAGAATTTCGTACTCGAAATTCCCGAAACAAGAAAAGATAAATAAATATAAATCTACAAGAAAAGATCTGGAAACTTCTGTCGAATCTCGTCTTCTCGTTCCCAAGTCGATTCTCCGTGCGAGCGATTCCCCCATGAAACAAGTACGAGAGGGATAACCTTGTTCTTGAGGACCTTTTCTCTTCGATCAACAATCGACATCGGTCGTTCTTCATAGGTCAAATCCTCCCTTACTGTCAGCTCCGAATGATCTAGCACGTGTGTTTCATCTCGAACATATTTACGGAGTTGAAATACATGAAATACGTCATGAACATTCACCAAAGATTGTGGTAAAGCCAATCGATAAGCCACTTCTCCAACACGCTCCAAAATCTCGAAAGGCCCTACGAATCGAGGACTAAGCTTGCCTCGACTCCCGAAATGAATCACTCCTCTAGTAGGTGATATCTTCAAGAACACCAGATCACCAACAGCGAACTCTAAAGGTCTTCTCAATATATCGGCCCAACTCTTCTGCCGATCTTGTGCTGCCTTCATATGATTCCGGATAGTATTAACTTTCTCAACTGCTTGCACGACCAAATTCGGTCCCAACAATCTTTGCTCTCCAACATCATCCCAACAAACGGGTGAGCGACATTTGCGACCATACAATACTTCGAATGGAGCCATCTGAATAGTCACCTGAAAATTGTTGTTGTACGAAAACTCCACCAAGTGTAGATGATCCTCCCATGAACCCTTGAAGTCCAACATGCAAGCTCTCAACATGTCTTCAAAAGTTTAGATCGTTCTCTCCAACTGGCCATCTGTCTGAGGTTGATAAGCTGTGCTAAACTTCAATCGCGTCCCCAAACTTTCCTGTAAACTCCTCAAGAAGTGCGATAAGAATCGGGTGTCACGGTCAGAAACGATGCTCGCAGGTACTCCATGCAATCTCACAATCTCCTGCATGTACCATTCTGCTAACACTTCCGTTGACTAACCAACTCGAAATGGTATGAAATGAGCTGCCTTGGTCAATCGATCAACAATCACCCAAACTGCATTATTGCCCTTTGGACTCCGCGGTAAAGCTGTCACGAAATCCATGGTTATATGTTCTCACTTCCATTGAGGAATCGAAAGTGGTTGCAATAAACCAGCAACCCTTTGACATTTAGCCTTAACTTGCTGACACACCAAGCACTTCGCTACAAAGCGAGCAATCTCCCTTTTCATGACTTCCCACCAGAAATGATGTCTTAGATCGCGGTACATCTTCATGCCTCCTGGATGTACGGAATACGCTGAACTGTGTGCCTCCTTCATAACTTCTTCGCGAATATCTCCTTATGGCACACACAAACGGCTATCATATCGCAACGAACCATCTTCATGAATTAACAAGTCCGTATGAAGTCCAGCTTCAACCTGTTCTCGAAACTTCTGCAATCTTGGGTCCTGCGACTGTGCTGCTTTAATATTCTCGATCAACGACGACTGTGCTTGCAGCTGCATCAACTGTCCCGAAGAATGCGGTAGCACAATCTTTAACTCGAATCTCCGAAAGTCTTCGATAAGCTCCTTCTGTGCAGTCAACATCCGAATTGCTGGCAACCGACTAAGCGCATCCGGCACAACATTAACTTTTCCCGGATGGTACTTAAGATCAAGATCGTAGTCAGCCATCAGCTCCAACCATCTACGATGCCTCATGTTAAGCTCTTTCTGCGTGAACACGTACTTCAGGCTTTTGTGATCGGTGAATACTTCGACTCTTTCGCCCAATAAGCAGCGTCTCCAAATCTTCAAAGCGAAAATCACTGCTGCAAGCTCCAAATCATGAGTTGGGTAATTCTTCTCATGGGTCTTCAACTGTCTCGATACGTAAGCTATAACCTTCCCATACTGCATCAGAACACATCCCAAACCTTTCCCAGATGCGTCGTTGTGAATCACCAATCCTCCGGAACTGTCCGGTACGGTCAAAATAAGAGCGGTTATCAATCTCTGCTTCAACGCCTCAAAAGCTGACGCACACTTATCCGTCCATAAGAACGGTACTTCCTTGCGCGTAAACTTGGTCAAAGGCTCAGCCAAACGGGCAAAATTCTCCATGAACCTTCTGTAATACCCGGCAAGTCCAAGAAAGCTTCTGATCTCCGCTACGTTCTTCGGAATCGGCCAATCTTGAATTTCTGCAATCTTCTCAGGATCAACGGCGATTCCACTTCCAGATACGACATGCCCCAAAAACTTCACTTCTTCAAGCCAAAACTCGCACTTGCTCATCTTTGCATATAATCTTTCTTGCCTCAATGTCTACAATGCGATCTTCAAATGTTCTGCATGCTCTTCAATACTCTTTGAGTAGACCAGAATATCATCGATGAACACTACTATAAACTGGTCCAAGAACGGTGAAAAGATTCGGTTCATCAAGTCCATAAATATCGCCGGTGCATTCGTGACTCCGAATGGCATCACTAAATACTCATAATTTCCATACCGAGCTCGGAACGCAGTCTTGCAAATATCCTCTGATTTAACTCGAACTTGATGATATCCGGATCGCAAATCCAGCTTCGAGAATACCCTCGCGCTATTAAGTTGCTCGAATAATTCGCCAATGCGAGGGATCGGGTACTTGTTCTTAATAGTCACCCGGTTTAATTCTCGATAGTCGACGCACATCCTTCTTGTGCCATCTTTCTTCTTTACTAGAAGAACCGGAGCTCCCTAAGGTGAATTACTGCTGCGAATCCAACCCTTCTCTAGCAATTTGGTAACCTGCTTCTTGACTTCTTCCAACTCCACAGGTGCCATTGGATAGTACGCCTTTGAGATTGGCGCTGCACAGGGGATAAGTTCGATTGCGAACTGCTCATCTCGTTTTGGCGGTAAACTCGAGATGTCCTCGAAAACGTCCAAGAACTCTCGAACTAGAGCTGGCGCTTCCTCCTTATCAACTTCCATCGACGAAAGAACATTGCTTGTCGGCCTAGCCCTAAACTCGACTGGCCCGACAGAACTGTTTCCTCCAGCAAAAACAAACTCCGGATGTCCGGGAATCTGGAAAATCACTTTCTTTGCCCTACAATCAATGTGAGCGTGGAAAGTGCCGAGAAAATCCATTCCTAAGACAACTTCATAACAGCCGTTATCAATCACCAAGAAATCTGCGAAACATGGTAAGCAATAAAACTGAGAGAACCAAGGAAATTTCACGACCATGAATCAAGGAAATGAATCAAGACCAGGACTCCAAGTTACTTAAATAGAGTACCGCATTGTAACCATACTGCAGTTAATAGTTACAATTACATAACTCTGTTCAAGTCGCCCAAATTCTAGTATCAGAATAGGGAGAAACAATAGGGAACTAGAAGCTTTCAAGTCGAGATGCAAAGTTGTTTACATATCGTCAAGACAGGGATCAAGAGAACGATATGATTCAAGGATCACGACAACAATGTGGCAGGACATGTTCCTAATTACAGGTTTTTTGATTCGTGTATTGGGTCCAATACCCAACTACAAAAAGAATCAAACCCGATTAACCTAAATCCTATAGCTCTGATACCAAACAAACTCTGTCACGCCCCGCTTCCCAGAATGCGCTAAGATAGGCACGTGACAGAGCCAACCATACTACCTGTGGATAGGAAACATCCATCCACAGTCACATTACGGTTGTCTAGAGATATCAAGAATAATAGAAAATAAAAGAAACTATCTAGTACATGTCCATGTGCCAGAAATAAAGAGTCAAGAAAAAAAATATGCGGAAGCAATAAATTCAAGTAACAATAATAGTCTGGAATGTACGTCCCAAAAAATACGGGCTCACATCAGGAAATAGAACAATACTGAAGGGAAACTAAACTAGAATACTAACAAGTCTTCACTGCTCGGCCTGTTGACTGAAAATACTCCTAGACAGCCTGCGATAAAGATAAGGGATCTGGGCCATGCAAAACCCAGACGTCGGTGCGTCATAATATCAACCAATAATAAATGAACAGGATACACTAGATATGCAGGCATGAAGTATGAACAGTAATAAGTCATCAGTAACAAGTAAACAGTAACATGAATATAGATCAGTGAACATGATATAAACAGGTGAAGTGCAGTGAGTAGTCTAAACTGTGCTATAGGGTTATCTATTCTAAAGTTATTCGAAATTAATTAATATAATCCTCATCGTAACCCATCGGTCTATACCCCGTTCATTCCCCACGAGACCACGGTAAGAAGATATGATAGACTGTGAGTCTATTCCCATTCATACACTACGGGATCATGGTAACATGATGTAATAGCCCTTTGAGTTATGTTCAGCTACATTATTGATTTCCTCATACCCCAAGTTATGTGTTCAAGTCAGGTATTTGAATAATCTGGAGCTAATACCAACACAGGATCAAGCAGGTACATGTTTGTCTTTATAGACAACAGAATATGTCCGTAGGGACAACAGGTCAAGATTGTCGACATTACTAAGAAGATCAGGTATCAAGTCAAGCAGTAGTATATCAGATCATGTCAGGTAGTACACAGGTATCAAGTGGATTCTCACAATCAAACTGTAGTAAGTATGGGTTGCACAAAATCAAGTATGGAGTACTAATATAACAATAAAATGAAATAATGTGACACGGTATGCAAATAGATATAAAATTAATGATATGGATGCACAATTATCAATTAGGGTTACATTTATAGTTCCATTACTAATTAGGATGCACTTTATTAAACATGGGGTGTTAATATAACAGTATTATGTATTAATGTGATCTGTAGATGCAGTTATATGTATACTAGATGATATGGATGCAAACGGGTATCCAAAACTGTAAAACTTTAATATGGATCTATATTTTGATAAACGGGCAATATTTTATTCACATGGATGCATAATACTATACCTAGCATGTAGCAAAATGATTTAGTATGCGACTAGATGTGTAAATCACGATATTGATGCATACGGATATCATTTAACCGTAAAATGAAAACTGGTAAATACGGAATGTACAATTTAAACAATATGTAATGTTATATTCAATTGGATGCAGTATATGGTAGTAAAGTATGTAACAAGATAGGTTTTCATGCCCTAAATCTGAAATGATATATACGGATGTATGCGGATGTCGAATAAATCGATAAAACTGAAAATTGATAATGTGGATTGCAAAACTAATCATTATGAAGTATTATAATGCAAATAGATATAGAATATAGTAGTATAGCATATAGCAAGATTAACTTGCCTGTAACTAGATATGAAATACACTATACAGATGGATACGGATATCCGAAAACATGAAAAACTAAATATGGGATGCACGATTTGAAATCCAAGTATTATATTTGTTAAAATAGATGTATATAAAGTAACGTAGCATGTAGCAAGATTAACTTGCCTAAACAAATCACGAAACGGATATGTACGACACGTCCGACGTCGGCAAAACGTCGCAACGCACGCACGGCACACGGGACGGGTCCAAGCAATACAAGAGGGTGATCACGCAGGTAAAGTACGTCCTCTGGGTCGTCTGGATCGTCGGTGTCAAGCCCAGCTCCGGCGAACTATGAAATTACAAAATTCAAGAATTAAAGAAAAAAGAAAAGGAAAGAAGAAGAAGAAGAAGGAGAGGGAAGAGGCTCACTGAATCTGTAAGTGTTCTGTGGTTTCAGGGAGGAGGTGTGAGGGTAACACGAGGTCGACGGAGTGAGGTGGTGGTGCTGGGTTTAATGGGTGCAGGGTGTGCAGGGGTGAGAGGCTCGGGAAGGAGGAGGAAGAAGAAAGAAATGGAGAGGAGGAGGAGGCTTGGTTGAGGGTAGAGAGGTGATGGAGTTTTAGGGTTAGGGTTGAGGAGGAAGTGAAGCTCTAGGGTTAGAGTTTTCTTTTCTGTGGGTTTTCTCGTCATGGGTGCTCGGGGATTTATGAAGGAGAAGAGAAGATGTGATGAAGGGAGGTGACCACATCTCGCGGCGGTGACGCGACTCGAGGAGTTACAGGATTCGCGAGAGGAGAGAGGAAGTGTGCGAGAGGAGAGAGAAAGAAGAGAGAGAGAGACAGCGAGGGGGAGAGAGAAAGAAAAGGGAGAGATTCAGAGCGAGAGAGAGAGCTGGGGTTGTTATTTTGTTTTGATTTTAATTTGAAAAGATTTTAGTTGGTTAATTTAAATTTTAAAGCTGTTAAATTTAAACTTTCGATTTTAAAAATAAATATTATACTAATTAAAATTGGATTTTCAGGTAAATACAAATTTAGTCCAAAATACGTCCGGATAGGGTCTAAAAATCCAATTTTAAAATACGAAAAATATATGTGTCGACCAAAACTAAAAATGAATGTCCGGCTAATGAAAATGTATACCTCCAAGAACGGATGCACGATACGTGCGCGTAGCCATCCTAAAAAGTCCGTTTCACTGAACGGGACGAGAACAAGATGCGCGGATGCTACCACGGAGTTAGGGGTATCATGCAGGCCATGCTAGATATTTTTAAAATATTTTATTTGACTTTATTTGTTTTATTAAAAAATGCAGATGTTAGATATAATACCAGTATGCAGTATAAACAATATTAAAAGTGCACGGATTCTCGTAACTAGCCGGGATAAATCATAACATGAATCAAGACAGGTTCAAATAAGCGGTTCGGGTCGGATACTAATACAGATGTCAGATAAACTATTTGCACCCAAAAATACAGTAAATCAGGAAAATAGCATAAATAAAGAAATACCCAAAAATAGAACCGGTATAAATGGACTAGGGTGTTACAAGATTCGAGCAAAGTAACGGCTTAGTGGGGTAAAAAATAGCTTACTTGGACCGTCTGAAAAAGGGGTTTATATAGCGGTGGCAGCAGGCATGGCAGGCACGAGAATGACGCCGGCCGTTACGCTCCCGACGTCACGCCCGCGTGATAAGCGAGACCTCCCATTAATGGTGAGACAGGCTCATTAATGGGGATCGTGGCGGCGTGGAACATGGGATGTGGCCGGCGGAGATCTCGTGGATGGCGAGATTCGCGGGATGGCGGTTACGCCTGCAAGCGGTGCCGTTGGTCGGTCGATGAGACCGAGGAAAATGACCTCGGCGGGATTGCTCGCGGTCGAGCGGGAGAGCCGAGGTATCCTGGTTCTGCTCGAGCCCGGAGGCGAGCTGAGAGAGCCGAGGAGGCTCGGGCCTGTGATAGCTCGGAGACGAGATGTGAGGCCGAGGAGGCCAATTGTGCTGGAGGCTCGGAGATGAGCCGGCGTTTGCTTGTAGGACGAGCACAGGAGTGGTCTGGTCGGCCACTGTAGGTCATTTCTTATGAGCCATCGGACACATCATCTGCCATGTGTAATGATCTGGGAGATCACCGATATCGAGCATCATCAATTACCATATATACATCGTTCATAAACTTCAATTTAATTCTACGTACGTCTACAAATGGTAGTCAAAATTTAGTGGCGATTAGTTTCAACTAAATATATATATATATAAATAAACGGTGTTCATTTTAAAGACTTGTAAATTTATTTTGTGAAATATAGTTAGTTAGGAATAGTCATTTTTCTTCTATTATATATAAATACACACACTCATAGGTCAATATATTTTAATGGAACTAGTCCTTTTAATTATTTTCTTCTTCCTCCTTTTTTTCCCTTTAGTCTTCCAAATTCAGCTCCAAGTTTCCCACATGCATATAAGCAAGAAATCTTCACCACCAATATTCATTAATTGAAGCTTAGACCGATGAAAGCTCATGCATGGAACTAGAATTGCATGCATGCTCTTATATATGTCAACTTCACTAGTACTCTTTCAAAGTTGAAGAGAGTCAACATCGTCTTCCAACAACCTATTAGCAAAAAACTAACCATCAACAGTTGTTCAACGCATATATCAATTTCATGTATTTCTCAACAATCACTTTCTCATTTGGCTTATTAACCAAAAGACATGTCTTCGTATATACCCGTAGGTCCGGTTCGGTTTCTTGAAGAACGAACATAAACCAAACCGAAAGGAAAAAGTTTGTTTCGGTTCCGCTTTTAATCTAAGATTCTAATGAAGTTGTCTCTAGTCAGGTTTCTTAAGCCAGATCGCCTGACTTATGAAAATTGAAACCGAATCATCTAAGCCAGAAAGCGAAATCTCATTTTATGCCGGTTCGATTCGGGTTGGTACGGTTAAATTTATGGGTTTTTAAAATAGGATGATTATATATTAAAATTATTAAAGTAATATAATTTAAATTATATTTAGCTCAATAGGACGGTTTATGAAAGGCGGAATCTCATAACCCGCCTTCACCCCCGCCAAGCAATAAAGAGAGCGGGTTACTATAACCCGCCTCCACCCTCCAGATGAAGAGCGCGGATACTAGGAACCCGCCCTCTTTATTGCATGGAAGGGGGCGGGTTCCAAGAACCCGCCTTTAGAATTTTCAAAATTTTAAAAAATTAAAATAAATAAAAAAAGAATTAAAAAAATCTTCATTTAAAATACCCTTTCTTAAGAGGAATAAATAATAAGATTGTTGTTTTTGTTACGGATCATGATGACAAGTGTTATTACAGTTTATATAGAAGTAATTCAATATTTAGATCATACTATAAATATGAATCTTGTATACATTTCATTAACAAAATGAATCCATCAAAATAATAATACAAAAAAATCATATCATACTAAAATGTAAATTCTACTAGTTTCTTTACAAGTGCTAACTGATTTTCCTTCCGTTGCTTTCTCACGATCTCGAAGGTCCCGCCCCTGTTGACTGTTCTGAACATCTGGTCTTATAATGACCTGATTATTTGCATAGGTTACATCTGCCGTGCCTTTGCTGAGGATCAGAATCCATTGTCATTCGATCTCGACGCACCTTAGGTCTTCCGGGTTCTATATTTTTATCCGGCGGTAATACAGTCGGTGTTTGTCTGTTCCCAGTATAATAGTGCCAATAGCGACTGTCTAGTATAGGATGAAATTTTGGATCGTATGTGTCTTGGTAATTGAAAACTGTACAATAACGGGAAACAAAATTATAATGTGAGTTATGCATGCTGCTCGCAGCAGCAATTGCGTGAGCACAAGATAAATATTGTTACTGGAAAACACCGCATGTGCACGAAGAGAGCCCTTCATCTCTAAAATTTACGGTATATTGATTCCCATTACTCCCCGTAACTTGAAACTCCGCTGTGTCAAACCTTTTAGATCTGTAGTATTGTGATCTGCGCTCTTTTTCCGGAATATATCTTCATAATACGCGGTGAGTGGAGTCTCCATCGCCAAAGACTTTTCCTTTCTTTACACAAAGTAAGTATTCACTCTGAAAAAGGTTCGAACAATCAACCCCTGTATCGGTAAGCCTCTAACACTTTTAAAGATCTCGTTGAAGGTTTCAAACATATTAGTGGTCATTAGTAGATATCTGCATCCATTATCATCATGTGCTTGTGACTACATACGTACTTGATACTCATCTAACCACACTTTCACTGCTTGACTCATCTCTCCAATTTTCGTCATGTATATGTCATGAACATCAGGGTCAGACGCTTCACCGGTTTTGTACATAGCTTATGTAGATCTGAATTTTTAAATTTTCTATCAAAATTGTCTAAAGTGCCGCAGACAAAACCTATATGGGGTCGTCGAAAATACAGCTCTCATTACAGCTAGTATTCCTAGATGTCTATCAGATATGATGCATAAATCTATTTTATCAATAACAGATGGGATACTTTTGAGTTGATGAAAAAAGCATGACCAAGATGATGTATTTTTACTCTCGACAATAGAAAATCCCAACGGAAATATCCCGTTTTTAGCATCAACACCTTTAGCAAATAGCATGCAACCTCTGTACTTCATATAGATACGTCCCATCCATGCACAATACCGGCCGATAGTGTGTGAAACCAGCCGCAGAAGGTGCAAAGCACCAGAAAATTTTTTGAACCTAACACAGCCATCGACATCTGAATCTATGGTTTTTAATCGGTATACGGACCCCGGATTTGATGCTTTCATGGCTTCCATAAAAAGGACTAGTGAGTTGTATGAGCTTTCCCAATCCCCAAATATCTTGTATAATGCATTTCTACGAGCATCGTATGCCTTCACATACGAAATCTGAATTTTGTGCTCTCCGCTGACGTAGAGCCGTATCTCTCGGGAAGTCATCACAACATCTGTACGGATTAGTGGCATAATTAGTGAGCAAATGTAAGATGAAGTGCAATTTCTGTGATCTTTTAACATAATAGAATTGATACAAATATGTTCTTGGTTGTATTTCGTGACCTTCCAAGCTTTGGCTTTTTTGGAACAACATGCATGCAATCTCCACTTACATTCAGGAGCTTTCGTACATACCACGGTATAGTACGTCTTATTTGACTCTTCGGTTTTAAATGTAACATTTTTTTGAATAGCCCACGACTTCAGTTTACAAATAAGATCTCTTTTTTCCTGAAATATATCTCCAACGGTGACACAATCTTCGCTTGCTACAATCGCTTCCAAATAGGCTTCAGTATTTACTTCTGCCACGGCTAAGTCTACCCAACTATCATTTTCCAGCGGATCGAGACCGGGATTTTCTAGCTCGACAAAATTATTATTCGCAGCCATGTCATCAATCAATGCTACTTCATTCAATCCAGCGACATAATCCACATTATCCTTCCCTTGATGACCCTCACCAGTTTCATCATCATCACTGTCACCGATATCAATGTCACCCATAGCAACATAAGGCTCGGGTGCAATATACGATGGTTGAGGTTGGTATAATGTAGATGGTTCGGGATGAAAAGATCGGAAAGATGTGGACGGACATGCTTGGAATGCGCTACTTGGATCGTGTTGGAATGATGCGAAGGTATGGGAAAAATCTGCTATATAAATTTTTCTTATATAATTTTTTTAAATATTTTCGTATTATGAAGAATATAAACATAATTTACCATTTGCTTCAGAATGATTTACCTTTGAAAGGTTGTATATGATAATCCTGGTTGTTCTTCAGGTGTGCATGCAACTGCAGCAGATGATTGGGAAAATCTGTACTTAATATATAAATTATATTAGTATTTTGGTATTACAAAAAGACGATTTATAAAATGTTTACTCTTGAGTTTGAAGGTTTGAATAATCACGTGTATAGTCGTATCCACCGAGACTAAAGGTATCATTGTTAACCATTGGACCGTATCCCCGGGAACTACCTCCAGCATTACCATCAAAATTACCCATTAGAGTGACATCTGATACTTCCAATTGTTCCTTCTGAACTAAAAGTTCAAAAAAAATGTTGCATGTTTGCCAGACCAAAGTCTATCATCGAAGATATTGAAATATCGTCTATAATTTCAACCAATGCATTTCCACTAAATAGAGCCTATATACAACTTAACTTAAGCTTAATTTTACAGGGATCGTATTTCGTGATTTTAAACACTTTATTCTCGAGTTCATTATAAGTCGTTGATAATTCTAATCGCATAATTCTTGCGCACCCGCCCATATACTCGGGACCTTGTGCACTTGTCACAATCTGGCCATCATATTTACATACAAGAAATAAACTTGAACTTGCCATTATCTGGAAGAAAATTGGAAGAGGGACTGAGATTCTTTATGAAAAAAAACAAAACATATGTATTGTCCTTTTTAAAACATAGATTTGATAACACACCAATCATTATTTTTTAAAACAAACAAAAGGTTAGCATAATCACATCTTCTTTTTTAAAGGAAGATTTGATAACACATGGGCATAGATTATTTTTTAAAACAAACATAAGGTTTGTATTATCACATCTCCTTTTTTAAAGGAAGATTTGACAACACATGAGATTTTGTTTTAAGAAAAAACAAAAACTTTCTGTGGGCAAAGGTGAGGGCGGTGTTTCCTCCCAATAAGAGAGCAGTGCTCTGTTCAAAATTTGAAATTTGAACTGAGCCAGCACCTCACGTGCAAAGCACGAGAGCACCAGTGCCAAGAGCACCAGTGCTAAGAGTCAAAGACTCTGAGGCAGCGCCTCACGTGCAAAGCACGAGAGCACCAGCTCCAAGAGCGCCAGCGCCATGAGTCAAAGACTCTGAGACAGTGCCTCACGTGCAAAGCATGAGAGCGTCAGCGCCAAAACTAAAATTTCTCCACCCTTGGATCAAAGATCCAACGAAGATGATAAATTATCAAATTGCAGAATTAAATTCTGCTGAGGAAATACTCCTCAAATCTTTCCAAAAAAGAAAGATTGTGCTCTGTAAATCAGAGCACCGTTGGATCAAAGATCCAAGGGTGATTAAAGATTACCAAGATACAGAATAAGTTCTGTATGGGAAAATATTTTCCCAATCTTGTTAAAAACAAGAAAGATGTTTTCTGTAAAACAGAAGCTCTTGGATCAAAGATCTAATGGTGGGAAACATCCCCAAATCAATCAGAGATCTCTCAATGAGAGATTTCCTTAACTGATTCAACAAATCAGCCTCCCATAAATAAAGGACCCAAGACTTCAAGTCTTGTATAGAGGAACCTCCCCATAAATTTCAAATTTGAAATTACAAGCATAGAAGAACTCCCCCAAAAAACTTCGGAGTTCAAGGCGAGAACTATCTCTCTTCAAGGTAAAGAAAAACAAAAGAGATCATAGCATCTCTTCATAAAAGAAGAACTTAGTTCTTAGATCCATGAGACAAAGTCTCCCATAAAGAAAAACAAAAGAGATCATAACATCTTTTCATAAAATAAGAACTTAGTTCTTAGATCCATGAGACAAAGTCTCCCATAAAGAAAAACAAAAGAGATCATAGCATCTCCTCATAAAAAAAGAACTTAGTTCTCAGATCCCTGAGACAAAGTCTCTTATAAACGAGAATTTAATTCTCAGAGCACCGAACTGATCAGAACTGCCAAAAGACAGTGCCTGGCACTCAGCGCCAAGTGCTCCACGTGCTCCTCACGTGGGCGCTATTTTATAAGAAGCGCTTAGTACTCCAAGCCTGGCGCTCAGCACCAAGCACTCCACGTACTCCTCACGTGGACGCTGCTAAAATAAAAAAAGTGCTTAGCACTCAGTGGTTGGCGCCCAGCGCCAAGCGCTCCACGTGCCCCTCACGTGGGCGCTGATGAAATAAGGAGCGCTCTGTAAATAGAACCCAGTGCCATAAAGAGTGTTCAACACTCAATAAAAGAAAAAACATCAAAAAGAAAGAGGGGTGTCAGAACCCAAATCAATGCTCAGCATTGTTGAACAAAAAAGGACCAAGCCCAAACAAGTGTTAAACACTTTATTCAAAAATGAGTGGACCGAGCCCAAGTTGGCCACAAGTCCCTAATTCAGATCAACCAAGCCCATGTGCTCACAATTTCTCTAATTGGTCTTAGTCCCGAACCCGACTACAGACCTCCCAACCAACATTGGTTCAAGGGTACATCTCTTCACACATATGTGTCGTTGTAATTCTTCAACGTCTTCAGAGAGGTGAAGGGTCCCAACAACCAGAAACCAACAACGGACCTAAATGTCCTGAAACTAACAATGGACTGTAATGTCCTTAAACTAATTATGGACTGCAACGTCCCTAAACTCTATGGACTATGATGTCCTTAAACTCCATGGACCGCAACGTCCCTAAACTAAACTATATAGATTATGACGTCTTTAAACTCCATGGACTATGATGTCCTTAAACTCTATGGACTATGATATCCTTAAACCCAATGGACCGCAACGTCCCTAAACTAAAACGATAGAGTCCAAATACTCTTTCGTTGGATCTAAATGATCCTAAAACCCTGTTAAGTGGATCTTAGTCTAAAATTAGACTAACGTATCCTTAACAAACATTTAAATTGATCTTAATCTCAAACGAGATTAACGAGCCTTAAATCAACCAAACCTAAATCTAAGAAAATACGGATTTGGACTAATCCCCGCCCTATGGGCGACAACATAAATTAGTCTCCGTATACAATCCACGGGCAACCAAAAATAAAATAAACACACACGACACGAAGTGAACATTTGGAGCAGGAGAAAGTGGTTATCGCTACGCGATAACGTAATTAACTGCAGGGGCTTGCGCCTGCAGGGAAGAGCGTCCCCACAATCAAAAACCCCTCGCAAACGAGGGGGAATCTGACGAAGTCCGCTACAACGGCCGCATCCTTCCAAACCTCCGATACATGTTGCCATAAATCAACTTGGCATCTTCGGAGAGGTGGACGGATAAACCCAAATAGCATCTGCCTCCAAAATTCAGGCCAGACGTCCAAAACATCCCGGTCGCGTCTTTCGGCGGCGAACAGATTCTGGCACGCCCGGTGGGACCTTTTCCTCTTTCCACTCCACACTTCGTGTCTCGTATTTCGCAAACAAATCGCTGTCTTCTCGGATTGCTTATGGATTTGAGGTACTAAGATTTGGTTTCTTGCTCTCGTGCAGAGAAAAGAAGATCAATGGCTTCCAGCTGCACTAACTGCAACAACTCCCACTCCGTCCTGTCTGGAGGAGTAACTTACGGGCCCCAAGCGACCTCCATCTACGTAATGCCGGTTGAACAGGTGACACAAGCTACCACGGGATTGTTCTTCGGGACCATGCTCCCACCAATGAGCTTCAATGCCCCAGTGCCATCATAGGAAGCTCCGAAGAAGTCGGTCTTTGATCGGCTTAGCACTACCACGGCCCCTCTCGATGGGTCATCCAAGTCCAACGCCTTGGTCTTTAATAGACTAGGCCAAAGCTTAAGTCGGCCCATGAAGAAGCCTGCAATCCCTGAAGGAGTTATCCCGAAGCGGATAGCCATTCCAGCTCCGGTAAACGAAATCATCAGAGGGGCTTCTCCTGCAAAGGGATTGGTCTTTGCAAGAATGGCCATCCAAATCCCCTCTTCGGGTAAGATCGTTACAAGTGCTTCCCCAGCCCAAAAGTCGGCCTTTGCAAGATTGGCTATTCCCTCTCAGCGGACGTCAGTCTTCGATGGGCTGGTACCAACAGCAGTCCTTCACCAAAACAGGGGGTATGATGAAGCCACTTCCGTAACTGAACCAGTCCCATCTGTAAGGCGTGCTCGATGTTGCCATTGGCGCCGAGTGAGGAAAGCCGGGGGCAGTTCCCCCTCTGGACTCACCCCACCAGTTCCAACGGTGGAAATTAACGCCGTTGTTCCAACTGGGAACAACTTTGAGCCGCTCAGGAGGGTGCACAAGAACTCTCCAACTGCTGTGCTAAAAAGGTCTCCTACGCCTGTGGAAAACATCACAAAGGCGAAGCCGGAGCAGCCTCCTCAGCGGTTGTTCTCTAAAATCCACAGGATCTGGTGAAGAGTCCAAGACTCTGTGATCGACAAAGATTACTCCCGCCGACAGAAGAAAATGAATGTTCGGCAAGAGGAGGACCATCCCGCCGCCATGCTACGGAAGGTGTCGTCTGTAGAGGTGCCTATTACAGCCCCCTCAACTTCGTCCGCCCGTAAAAGGAGAAGGACGGAGAAAATCCCCGTGTCTACGACAAATCTCAAGGGCACTGAACCTAAATGCCCCAAGTCTGGGGGCATGATAGTGCACAACATTTACATGGCTTCCGGAAAAGAGGAGAGCCGTACTTCTGCGGGTCATTGACCACTCACACGATCAGTGACGAAAGCTCAGGAGCAACAACACAAGCTCCAGGAGATGTTAACAAAGATGGCCGCACTCATTGGGCTAAAAGAAAGCCCGGAGACATCGTCGGAGCAACGCCAAAAGCAGGAAACTGACACCGAGTCCCTTCGAAGGATGCTCGAGAAGAAAGACAAAGATGTAGGGTTCCCATGAACGACAACAAGGTTTCGGGAGGCATCGTCCATGCTATTTTCAAATTTTTGCCGTTTTAAAGAACCCTAAACTAGAATCTTTAACTAGAGATTTAGACAAAACAATGTGTAAATACAACTAAGTGAACTAGGAATACAACCTTTGTAGACCGGCCTTTCACTTCAATAGCTCCGTATAGTAGTCCCTTCGCTCCAAGTAGTGATCTTCCGGACTCTAGCATGGCTTCACAAGAAGAAAGGAACGAACTTGCTTGAAGTTTTCGAGGCCGAAGATGATCTACGTCGAGGAAACACTAACCCAAGCTACTACTTCACTAATGAGAGATTAGTGAAGCTAACACCCTATACTAAAGTGCTAATTTAGTAGAGGATGATGAAGTATGATTTTTGCTCACTTTAGAATTGATTTTTTCACTAATATTTCTCACTTGCTCAAAATCTAGAGAGCTCTTGAGCTTGAAGAAGAAAATGAAGAGATATAATGTTGTGAGATTAAATGGCAACCATGGGTGAGAAAATATCTAATATTACTCACGTAGAGATTTAACCATGAGTTTAGATAATGGTTGAGTTAACAAATATCTAGTGTAAGACAAAACTAGTGGACTAAGTCAATGGATCTCAAAGCTTTATGAAGCTTCATGCCATGTGACAAATTTCCAACTAATAATTGAATTACAATAAATAAATAAACCCTACATTATCTTTATCATGGTGTAAGTCTCATAAACCCATGTTGCATGTATCATCAATCATGACACACAAATAAAACACAATTAATATATATCACATATATATTAAGTGTGCACATGTGAGAAAAATAAATGCTTAAGTGAGTTAATATTAGTTAATGTAAACTAGTATATCACATAGACAATTATACACTAGATTATCAAATCAACACTTGATTTAATAATCCGGCTATATCTCATATAACCGACTAATATTATATGTATCAACTTATCGAATCAACACTTGATTCGATAACCCGACTATATCACATATAACCGACCGATACAAATAAATCGCGAGAATAGAATACGGTATCACATACTCGTATTATTCTCGGTCCCGAACATATCACATATGCGCTCCTACCTCGTTTTGCCTGGGCCAGTGAAACCTCTATGTAGGACTCTGAAGACTCGTCAATACACCGGCAGTAGATGATGATCACATCAAGCATCCACAAGCCGTCAGCGGTACTAGCTGGACGTAACAGCTACCCGGGTATTGAGCGATCAGAAAATCAAGAAGCAAGCCCGCTCTAGCTCCTGTAAAGCCTGTCAGTAATACTATCGTACGGTCCGGTCTCTTCGTCTGAGATGTCGCATATCAAGTTTAGGGGTGGTAAACGTTAGACCCAAATAACTCGATAAGTCATGACGATACGAGGCTCATAACGGGTTGAGAAACTACTGATAACACTTACCAGTAAATCTCTAAATCAGCCCTGGCCAGGGACTTCCAGTTATAGCCAATCGAGCACAGCACGACATCTACCCTCAATACCGGGAGAGACGGAATCCCCTCCTATCGCTCATTGCCTCCATGTGACTTGGGACTGTACCCAAAAACCACCGTTATGCACGCCCTCTTGAACGTGGTAAGGTGGAAATCAAAGCACAGTGGGAATCACACAAGAATCTATGGCGATCTCAGGTCTACAGACTAACATGTACCAGTGTCACCAGAGAATGCTATCTGACGTCAGGTATAATACCATCTAGGAGTTCTCATCGAGTCCGTCCAGTGTACCTAGTCTCCACTGAGCACCTGTATACCATCTCTGATGTCAAACACCAATGGATATGGGATCATCCATCGCCCATCTCATGGGTCGAGAAGCGTATACGCTAGTCTACACTGGTATATCGATGCCTTATCTCGATACACCCACGACTAAGAACATTAAAGGATGAACTTATGGACTACCATGGCCCCACTAGTATAATCTGCATCATAATCCTGGTAGTCAAGTACACATCCTAAGGGCTTCACCAACATGTAACTAAGAGACAGTATCAAGAGACAAGTATACATGTTAAGGTAAAAAGCAACCAGATAGCATACTATCATGTCAAGCAAGAAAGTCCTCTCTATATATGCCCAAGCATCCACTATAATATACATCATATGTACAATAATGGCCTCTAGGGCATACATACAACTAACAAAAGAGACTGTGGAACAACCGGCCAATATAAAACAAATGGCGCTTCTATTCCAAGATATGGTGAGGATGATGATCCAGCCGGACCTTCCAGCCGAAGATCCTCTAGTAATCATCGAAGACGATAGAGGGGAGACATCAAACTCTCTTCCGGCTTTTTCGGCAGCCAAAGAGGAGACGATCTCAAAAGCCGCGCTTGATGGCTTTATAGCTCAACAAATAAGAGCTCATCAAGCAAATGAAGCAACGGGCCAAGTTGTCAGAACTGGGCGACCCTATCCACGCTAGTACGATCAAATTAAGTACCTGCCAGGATACACAATCCCTAAATTTCATGGGTATAAGGGGACAGGCAATCCCCATCAGCACGTCGCTCAGTTCAGGGCTCTCTGTGGCAATACTGGAGGTGATGACAAACTGCTACTTCGCCTGTTTGTCGGCAGCCTAGCAGAGATAGCTTTTGAATGGTACTCGAAGCTTCCAAATGATTCCATCAAAACATTTACGGAAATGGAATTACTGTTCACCCAGCGTTTCGCAAGCGCCAGCGAACGCATCCCGATCACGGCATTGATTAATACCAGGGTGAAGCCAGGAGAGACTTGGGTTCAGTATGCAATTCGGTGGCGGAACCTATGGTCGAGATGCGAACAACGCATAGAAGAAGCCCCTGCCGTAGGCATGTTCGTGGGGACCCTGGATCCACAAGAAACTATATCCCAATTCATGATGTTTTTCAAGCCGACCACTTTCCAGGCCTTGATAAGCTGGCCCAAATAGACCAGATGAGCCATAGACCGCCCTCCTTGAAAACAGAGGTTCGAAATGAAAAGGGGAAGGGTAAAGCGACCTTCGTCGCCAACACTCAGCAACAGCCGAGTGATACGAAACTGGTTACTTGCCAAGGCAACAAATCGCGATTCTTCGACGAGAAGTTGAGATGTCCTTACTCGTTTCCCCAGGATAAAACGAGAAGACTGTTCGAACTAGCGGTGCGCAACAGGCTCATCATCTTGCCAGATCCAAATCGCCCACTGCAGCTCGGTGACGTCAACGGTCCCAACTATTGCCCCTACCATCGAATAATAGGCCACCCAATTGAAAATTGCTTCGTCTTCAAAAACTGCAATGAGGACCAGTACCAACAAGGCAAATTTGCGCTGTCTTAAAACTGGAGGGTGAACTCGCCACAACCACACTCTCCTAAAAAGATGGACATGCCGAGGGCATCATACTCATTCATAGAAGAAGCTCCATGGGAAGTTGTTCTTTCGAACAAGGCTAAGAGAATGCTGAAGGATCTTCAAGCATGCCCGGCAATCAGGTGGAAAAGCCCGCTAGAGCCCGAGGTCATTGAGGGGATGCTGAAACCGCGCCCAATATCGAGAGTTGGTAGTGATGGGCAAAATACCCAGGCCCAGCCATCAAAGTCTTTGAAGAAGAAGAAGACCAAAAAGCCCGCGCATCCTGATAACAAGCATACGGACATGCAAAAGTATATTGACGCTCTGGAAGAATATAATCAGAAGGCGCGAACCCTGGTCACACTCTACAAGTTTCTCAACCATTTCCTTGAAAGTGGAGATGATAACAATGACAACGGGGACGACTCGTCAGAAGAACTCGAGGATTATGTAGCAAATTGTCACATGATCTCTCATTCGCTAACAAATGACGAAGAAGCTCACTCGGCACCAGAAGATAATATAAAGGAGCTGGGGGCAGGATCAGTGCCAAAATCCTTAGGACCGTCAGACGAGATGATTGACATGCTGCTGAACGAAGTCCGTCAGAAGAGCAAAGTTGATCAAGAGCGTGAAATGGCCATATTCGAAAGGGCCAGGCGTCAGCGTCAAGTTAAAGAAGTTATGGTAGGGATGGGTCGCAAGGCACTCCAACCAGATCAAAGCACGCTCGCGGCATAAAAAAGTAGGCTTAAGACAAGGAAGTGGTTCGCTAAAGCCCTATTAATGGGAATGAAACTGCCATCTCTCAAAGGAAATATTCCTGGCAGTATACACCTTGACGAAGCGGATGTACATCCTAACTACTGCTTATACCATCAGAGGATTGTACACCCCACCGAAGAATGCAATGCCTTCCAGAAATAGTGGCAAGGATACGTTTCTCACTGACAACATTTCAAGCGGATGAAGCGCAAAACTCGTCGGGAGCAGAGAAATGCAACGGATGAGCACAAAAGAACTGCCAGCAACTGTCACATGGTTGATTCTAGGGGATTGCAAGTTCTCACCTTCGAAAGCGATTCTGAGGAAGAAATAGCCCCCAGTCCTCTCTTCAAGGAATCCACCTCAGGAAAAGAGGAAGAGATGAAGAACTACAAAAATATTCAGCTACATAGTCGTACATTGCCCGAAAAGAGTCTCGGACCTACAAACAAGGGATATCGCCCTCGATGACCGGTCGTCGAAGAGCTGGCAGCCAAGGACCCGTCCAAGAAAAACAAAATGGATTACAATGTCCTAGCACACTTGAGGAAGATACCCTCACAGCTAAGCGTCTTGGATGCTCTTCTGTTGTCTAAAGAGGCACGAGATTCTCTGATCAGGGCGTTACAAGAGCCCGAGCAGTTTCAAGCTTTCCTTGCCGAAGAAAAGATGAAGGACGAGCTGGAAGAAGTGCACACTACTGACATCATTTTTGGTGATGAAGATCTCCTCCTCGGAACATGCGAGCACAACCATCCCCTGTATGTCACCGGGTACTGCCATGACATCAGGATAGGGAAGATCTTAGTTGACAACGGGTCCTCTGTCAACATCCTAAATGTGAGGGTGCTAAAAGAAATCTGCATGAGCGTTCAGCACCTCGCTCGGGATAAAATCACCATCTCTGGGTTCGACTCCCAGTCATCACGGACACTTGGGTCTGTAATACTGACGTTACACTTTAGGCTAATCATCACTGACATCAAATTTCATGTCATTGACGCCAAGACTTGTTACAACGCTTTGCTCGGCAGGCCTTGGTTACACGAGCACAATATCATCCCTTCTACACAACATCAGTGTATGAAGTATTTCAAAGATGGTCTCGAGTATACCGTGACGGGGGAATTAAACCCATTCTCCATAAATGAAGTCCGCAAATACGAAGATGCCAAGTACTTCTTACCAGACTTCTAAGACACGGAAAGATGTCATAAACCAGAGAATAAGGAAAAAGCTATCACCACTATTCCGGTCTTCGGGAGCGATACCGAGGAGGAAGAAGAGATAGTTTATTCGAGGTCTCCCCAATGCAACAGGCCGGGACCATTTACCCCTATCCCGGTCTTTAGCAGTGACTCTGAAGACGAAGTCAACGCAGTGTTCTCGGTCCGTCCATCAATGCAGGCCCTCGTTGGAAATTATCAGAGTTTGCAAATCGCCATGGTTCCGTGGCAACACTATAGAGAGCTTGATACGCTTGAGACATACAGTGTGCAAGAGCTGCAGATATTCTATGTCCCTCCCAGGCGAAGAGGTAAAAAGGAGATCTTATTCTATCGATCTACGGAGACCAAAGTCGAAAGAGAAGTATGGCACGGTGCCGAACTTGCGCTCGACAGGCTCCAACCCATCCGTCTACCCAGATACTATACAGAGGGATTGAGAAGGTTATTAAAATGCCAAGGCGTACCATTTAAACAGACTCCTCGACAAGCTGCCTATTTAAGCGAGCCTCTCCTCCCGTTGGTTCTTCAATAGGATTTGGAACGTCCCTGGAACTCAGCGAAAATTGCCCGATGGAAAATGGAAATGATCGGGCTTGGATACGTCCAGTCCAAGAAACGGGAGCAGTTTCATGGCTGCCATGTCATAAAAGACCTTGATGAAGAAGAGGATGCTCTCTTAAAAGACGCGGACGCTGAACCAGAACGAGATCCTGCCATAAAAATGCCGAGTCCGTTGTTTGAAGAACAGATGGACAAGTTAGTGAGGAAAGTGAGTGAAAAGGTTCGAACGACCACAGCCGCGAAATGGCCATTTACGAGAAGGCCAAGACGCAACGCCTCCTTCAGCAGACTACGGAAGACGACAATGCCCTACACCGTCAGCCCTCCATGCATTCCCAAGATAAGAAAAAGGCCCGATGTGGAAGCAAAAACAAGTTGAAGAACGGAAAAAACGTTCGACGGCGGCAAAACGGATCCAAAAGGCCACGCAATCAAGAAAGAGTCAGCTGGAATCCGTCTCTTATGAAAAAGATTAGTCGAGCATATTCTTTTCGTCGAGACAAGACAGGGAAGATATTCGACCTCGTCGTGAAACATCAAATGATTACGCTCCCGGAGTCCAATCACCATGAACAGGCAAACGTGGTCTATCAGCCGGGATATTGCTCCTACCACCAAGTAATGGGACATCCTCTTGAAGACTACTTCACCTTCAAAAACTGGGTTGAAGATCAGTATCAGCAAGGCCAGTTTGCTCTATCCGACAGTTGGAGGGTAGCCCCGCCACGAAAGCATGTGCCGAAAGCAACATATATAGCAAGAGTAGAACCAGATCAACATCGGTCTTAGAAACGATCTCGTACTTGTCACGTGATAACACTGTCTAAAGAAGGAGTGCACGAGAATATGGATGACCTCTCATGGTGCTTCGAATATGAGGATGAGGATGAGTTGATCTCGGACTCTTCACCAGCACCAAAAGAATTGGAAGATGGGATACACACCACGGCAGACAACCTAAAGAAAATCGACTTGGGAAAGACAAACGACCCGCGGCCAACGTTCGTCAGCGAGCTGCTGTCTAAAGAACAGGTAGCTACGCTAAAAGATGTGCTCATGGAATATAAAGATTGCTTCGCATGGAACTATTCCGAGATGCCGGAGCTAGATCCAGAAATCGCTGTGCATAAATTGGCGATATCTCCGGACGTCAAGCCAGTCAAACAAGCACCAAGAGGAATGCGGCTTGAACTTGAGATGAGTATCAACGCCGAAATCAAGAAGCCTAATCATCGCCATCGCCTCTTCATCAGACGGCGACTGAGGAAAGGCAGCCTCCGAGCGGGTGAAAGGGAAATACGGAAGAGAAGCCATTGTTCCTGAAACAAAGAAAAGGAAACTGTTAATGAAGCCCACACGTGTGTGTATATATATATATATATATATATATATATATATATATATATAAAAGGACAGTGGAAGAAAACGACAAACAACTTATTTTATAGGACCATTGCTTACAAAACACAGGGGCCCCACAAAATCAAGATGGCAGCTCACTAATGATGAGGCAGGGTAATCATTATGAAGACAAAAGGAAGATTCTCAATAAATGAACAGTGGATTTCAAACAACTCTACACATTCTCCAAGGAGAAAACCCACTGCAGAACTCTATGTAAATCATGAAGGATCTCTTTGAAAACATTTTTGCAAAGAACAACTTAGGGAAAGAAAATCCCAAGAAGTTCTCTGTGAAGAACTAAGTTCTTTAGAGGAATTAAATTCCCTGAAAATTGGCAGAGCTAAACTCTTGGAAATGGAATTAAATTCCAGAGAGAAACAGAGGCCGTCATCAAACCCCTAAGATCAGAAAAATGCCTAACAATGGGGTTTGCTACCCAGAGATTGTGCACTCCTAAAGATCAGAAAAATGGGTTCTTTGAAGGGAAAAACCCTTGGTGTGGATTTAAAATCCAAAAAGAGTTCTTTTTATATATGAAAGTTCTTCGGTTGTTCAAAACCATTACCTGAAGAAAAGATTCTTTCTTGGACAGAGTTAAACTCTGGAAAAAAAATTTAGAACAGAGAACTGAACTCTGAGGAAGAGAATTAAATTCTCAGAGGAAAATGAGAAAGGAAGAAGATGAAAAAGTGGAGGCGCTTCTGAAGAGACCCCTGCATTTATAGGATGTGATGCGAAACGGTTCATCTACCCCCTTCCCTAAAGAGATCCAACGGCCTCAAAAGGTGACAGCGTTGCACTCACGTGCAAACACGTGAGAACAACGCTGTGGGGGCATTTGTTCCCTCATAAAATATCAGGAAAAACCCCAATGGGGCATCACGTACCCACACGTGACCAAGGGTCACGTGCTGACACGCGATGGTTTCCTGGGGATTCTGTTGTAATAAGAATTAAATTCTAATCAAACAGGAGTCACGTACCCACACGTGATGGGCCTTTAAACCCCTTGAAAGGGATTAAAAGATATAATAAAACAGCAAGGAATACCCCAATGGGGCATCACGTGTCCACACGTGACCAGAGGTCACGTGCCGACACGTGATGGGTTCCTAAGCTTTCTAGTTAATAGAATTAAATTCTAATCAAACAATCAATCAGTGGAGTCACGTGTCCACACATGGTGGGCCTTTAAACTCACTGAAAAGAATTAAAAGTATAATAAAACAACAAGGAAAAACCCCAATGGGGCATCACGTGCCCACACGTGACCAAGTGTCACGTGCTGACACGTGATAATTCCTGAGTTCTTTAAAACAACAGAATTAAATTCTGGTTAAAAGCTTAAACAATGGGGTCACGTGCTAACACGTGATAGGCTCTTAAACCTTCTGAACTAATAGAATTAAATTCTAATTAAAAGAAATCAAAAACCCTAATATTTCCCTAGATCTTTCCAGACAAAAAGATTGCGCTCTGTAAAGCGGAGCACCGTTGGATTAAAAATCCAATGGTGATTAAAAAATCATAAATTTATAGAAAGATTCTATACAAGAAAAGATTTTCCTGAAATTTTCCAGAAATAACAGACAAAATATCTTTTGGATTAAAAATCCAAAGGTGAATAAAATTCACTGAGTGATCTAAAAGATCATGTTGGTTACAAAATCAATTAAAATCTTTCAATGAAAGATTGACTAAACAAACTGATTCTTTTCTTTCTCCTATAAATAAGAGCCAAGGAAAAAAAAGAGACAGAGAGAAAAAAAAGGAGGATGCAACAACAGAGAGAAAAAAGAAGAGAATTTAATTCTCCAGAGAGAAAAGAAGATTTCCTCAGAAGAGAAAGAAACCCTAGGTTAGAAAGGAAAAGAGATCATAAGCTCCACAAAACAAAAAGAGAATTTAATTCTCAAACTAAGAGTTTAACTCTTCTGAATAAGAACTTAGTTCTTCCTTTGGTTGAAGGTCGGCAGAAGCAGATCTTCCCATAAGTTGAGAATTTAATTCTCATCGGGGAGATTCTGCTATGCAGATCCAAAACCGAGAGGGAGAATTGAGTTTAAAGAATTTAATTCTTCCAAATACTTAGGAATTTAATTCCTCCAACAGGGACATGGTTTAACCCTTAAAACAAGAGCTTAGTTTTTCTTTATGGTTGAAGATCTGCAGAAGCAGATCTCCCCATAAGTTGAGAATTTAATTCTCATCGGGGAGATTCTGCCATGCAGATCCAAAACTTAGAGGGAGCGTTGGGTTTAAAGAATTTAATTCTTCTACATACATAGGATTTTAATTTCTCTAAAAAAAATTAGGGTTTAACCCTACCAAAGAATTTAATTCTCAAATAAGGGACTTAAACTCTCCATGCACGTAAACCTGATCACATGGCAACACATGACCCTCCCTTCAATGATCAGAAAAGAACGATTGGGACATGGTCACGTGCCCCCACATGACCCTTAAATAGACTCCTCAAGATGAGAAAGAACAAGCCTGGGGGCAATACCTCACGTGCTCCCACGTGACCCTCAAAATAAAGGGAACAAAGCTAAAGGCGGTACTGATTTAGGGCACCTCATGTGTCCCCGCATGACCCCTGACTAACACCTTTTTATAAGGGCAAATGAGGGAAACAGAGGAATTAATACCCAATACATGGGCACTATCACGTATCCATACGTGATGATTACAAAGACCATGTGTTTAACACTTACTTGCGTATTTTGAGGATAGAATAAAGGAAGTCTGGCCCCATCTTCAGATGCCTCACGTGACTCCATGTGACCACTTCAATTTTAGTGTTTAACACTACTTTAAGTGCTTCGTCCCTAGTGTTCAACACTATTTTAAGCGCATCACGTGGGAACACGTGATCGCCAAATATCCTCTAGTTTTTAACACTATTTTAAAACCAATCTTAGCCCAAATTGGATAAGTTTTCCAGAGGCAAGACTCCCCTTTTGACTAAGCCTCAAATACACCCTTGTCTTCCAAGATTGATCATCTCATATGGTATATGAGTGCTCAGCACTCAATAAAAGACAAAATATGGTCAGAGCCCTAAATCCTTATTTAGCATTGCTAAATAATGGGGGGCTGAACCCAGACAAACATTCAACAGTCTAAACAAAAGGTCCAACATTTTAAACCTAATTGGACTTAGCCCAAGTTGGCCATAAGTCCTCAATTCAGATTTAACCGAGCCCATGTGCTCATAATCTAATTAATTGATCTTAGTCCTAAATTGGACTACAAATTTCCCAATCAACTTTGGTTCAAGGGTACATCTCTTCACTCCTTTGATATTTGTCGTTGTAATCCTTCAACGTCTTCAGAGAGGTGACGGGTCCCGATAACCAATCATTCCATAGACTGTGGGGTTCTTAAACTCATGGATTATGATGTCCTTAACCTTGGACTGTGGGGTCCTTAAGCCCATGGACTATGATGTCCTTAAACTTTATAGACTATGATATCTTTAAACTATGGATTGTGGGGTCCTTAAACCCATGGACTATGATGTCCTTAACCTTTATAGACTATGATGTCTTTAAATTGTACCGTAATGTCCTTAAATTTATGTTGGACCGTAATGTCCTTAAACTAATGTTGGACCGTAATGTCTCTAAACTAAACAATAGAGCCCGAATGCTCTGTTGTTGGATCTAAACGATCCCGTTAGTTGATCTTAGTCTGAAATTAAACTAACGTATCCTTAACATACGTTTAAGTTGATCTTAGTCTCAAATGAGACTAACGTATCCTTAAACCCAACCCCAAACCCAAATCTAAGAAAATACGGATTTAGACTAATCCACGCCCTACAGGCGACAATATAAATTAGTCTCCGTATACAATCCACGGGCAACCAAAAAATAAAATAAACACACAAAACACGAAGTGACCATCTGGAGAAAGAGAAAGTGGTTACCGCGATGCGGTAGCGTAATTAACTGCAGGGGCTTGCGCCTGCAGGGAAGAGCGTCCCCACAATCAAAACCCCCTCAACGAGGGGGAATCTGACGAAGTCTGCTACATTGACCGCATCCGTCTAAACTTTCGATACACGGTACCATAAATCAACTTGGTATCTTTGGAGAGGTGGATGGATAGCACCAATTAGCATCTGCCCCCAAATTCAGGCAAGACGGACCTACGCGGCCGCGTCTCTGTGTTTGGAAGAGAACAGATTCTGGCACGTCCGGTGGGACCTTTTTCTCTTTCCACTCCACACTTCGTATGTCGTGTTTCGCGAACGAATCGCGGTTTGATATGGTTGCTCTTAGGTTTGAGGTACTAAGATTTGGTTTTGCTCCCGTGCAGAAAAAAGAACATCAATGGCCTCTAACTGCTCCAACTGCAACTCCCATTCCGCCTCATCTGGAGGAGTAACCTACGGGCCCCAAACGGCCTCCCTGTTCAAGGTGCCAGTAGAGCAGGTAACTCAGGACACCACTAGGCTATTCTTCGGGACCATGCTCCCACCGATGAGCTTCAACGCCCCTGTACCATTGCAAGAAGCTCAGAAGAAGTCGGATTTTGATCGGCTTGCAACTACTGCGGCCCCTCTCAACGGGTCGCCCAAATCCAGTGCCTCGGTTTTCAATAGACTGGGCCAAAGCTCCAACGGGCCCGTGAAGAAGCCCGCAATTCCAGAAGGCGTTATCCCGAAGCGAATAGCCATTCCTACTCTTGAAGTCACCAAGGAGGCTTCTCCGGCTAAGGGGTCGGTCTTTACAAGACTGACCGTTTCAGCTCCCACTCCGGGTGAAGTAACCAAAGCCGTTTCCCCCGCACGAAAATCAGCCTTTTCAAGACTGACTATCCCTTCTCAACGGACGTCAGTCTTCGACATGCTAGCGCCAATAACAATATCTCCTCAAAGTAAGGGACAAGAAGAAGCTCATCCAACAGTGGAGGTAATCCCGGCCGCACGACATGCTCGACGTCGCCACTGGCGCCGAGTGAGGAAAGCTGGGGGCAGTTCACCCTCTGGATTGACTCCGCCAGTTCCAATGGTAGAAGTCGATGCTGCTGTTCCAACTGAGAACGGCTTTGAACCACTCAACAGAGTGCACAGGAATTCTCCCACTGCTGTGCTGAAAAGATCTCCTCCACCTATGGAGAATGCCCCAAAGGCGAAGCTAGAGCAGCCCCCTCAATGGCTGTCCTCTAAAATTTACAAGGTCTGGCGTCAAGTCCAAGACTCGGTAATTGATCAAGATTATCCCCGCCGACAGAAAAAGATGAAAGTTCAGCGAGAAGATGACCATCCTGTCAAGCCATAGAAGGTGACAGCTACTTGGGTGCCCACTGCAATGGCCCCCTCAACCTCGACCGCTCACAAGAGGAGAAAGCTGGAGAAAATCCCGGTGTCTGCGGCGAATCTCCAGAACATTGAATCTAAACACACCAAGTCTGGGGGCATGGTGGTACATTCTGTCTATATGGCATCCGGGAAAGAGGATAGCCGTATCTCTACGGGTCATCGACCGCTTACGCGATCCGTGACAAAAGCCCAAGAGCAGCAATAGAAGCTTCAGGAAATGCTAACGCAAATGGCCGCACTTACTGGGCCAAAAGAAAGCCCGGTGGTGTCATCGGAGCAACGCCGTGAGAAGGAAACCGATGCTGACTTCCTCCTCAGAGTCCTCGAAAGAAGGACAGAGAAACAGCAGAACAAGCGATTAATATAAAACGAATAGCGTATCTCTTCCAAGACATGGTCGGGATGATGATACAGACGGATCCTCCAGCCGAAGATCCTCCGATTATCCTCGAAAACGACAGAGCGGAAACGTCAAACTCTCTTCCGGCTTGTTTAGCAGCCAAAGAGGAGACTATCTCAAAAGCTGCTATAGATGATTACATCGCTCTGCAGATACGACTTCATTAGGTGAATGAAGTGGCTGGGCAAATTGTTAAAACTGGACGGCCCTATCTGGGTTGGTGCGACCAAATAAAGTACCCGCCTGGATACACGATCCCCAAATTCCACGTATATAAGGGGACGGGAAATCCACACCAGCACGTCGCTCAATTCAGGGCTCTCTGTGGCAACACTGGAGGTGATGATAAACTACTGCTTCGCCAATTCGTTGGCAGCTTGTCGGAGACAGCATTCTAGTGGTATTCCGAACTCCCAAATGACTCTGTCAAGACATTTGCAGAGATGGAGTTACTATTCACCCAGCGTTTCGCAAGCGCTAGCGAATGCACCCCAATCACGGCATTGATCAATGCCAGGGTGAAGCTTGGAGAAACATGGGTTCAGTACGCGATACGGTGGCAGAATTTATGGTCGAAGTGCGAGCAGCGCATTGAAGAAGCGCCTGCGGTAGGCATGTTCGTGGGTATGCTCGACCCTCAGGCGACCATCTCCCAATTCTTGATGTTTTTCAAGCCGACCACTTTCCAAGCCTTGATTGACAAGTTGGCCCAAATGGACCAGATGGGCCACAGGCCTTCATCTTCGAAGCCGGAGCCACGGAATGAAAAAGGGAAAGGGAAAGCAACCTTCGTCGCCAATGCTCAACAGTAGCCCAGTGGCCCAAAACTAACTGATCGCCTAGACGAGAGACGGCGATTCTTTAATGAGAAAATGAAGCGTCCTTATTCGTTTCCCCGGGACAAAACGAGGATATTGTTCGAGCTGGCGGTGCGCAACAGGCTCATCAATTTGCCGAATTCAAAACGCCAATTGCAACCCGGTGAGGCTAATAATCCCAATTATTGCCCCTATCACCAAGCGATACGCCATCCAATCGAAGATTGCTTCATCTTCAAATGCTGGATTAAAGACCAATACCAACAGGGCAAATTCGCATTGTTCGAGAATTGGAAAGTAAGCCCGCCTCAACCGCACGCTCTTAAAAGGGGGACACACCGGGGGCATCGTGCTCTTTTGTCGAAGAAGCTCCATTGGAGGTCGCTCTTTCAGCCAAAAAAAAACGAATGCTGAAGGATCTCCAAACATGCCCGGCGATCAAATGGAAAAGTCCGCCGGAACCCGAAGTCATCAAGGAATGCTGAAACCACGCCCGATGCCAAAAATTGGTGGTGATAGTCAAAGTGCCCACACCCTGCCGTCAAAGTCTTCGAAGAAAAAGAAAAAGACCAAAAAGCCCGTGAAGCCTGGTGACAAGTGCATGGACCTTCAAAAGCATATCGACGTGCTGGAAGAATATAACCAGAAGGCGCGAACCCCGGTCACACTTCAAGAGTTTCTCAGCCACGTTCTTGAGGACAGAGATGATGACAATGGAGAAGACTCGTCAGATGAACCTGAGGATTATGTGGCAAGTTGCCACGTGATCTCTCATTCGTTAATAAACGGTGAAGAAGCTCTGGATGCAAAGAAACTGGAGGCAGATCCCGAGCCGGAACTTCTAGGACCGTCGGACGAGATGATTGATGCATTCCTAAACGAAGCTCTTCTAAAAAGTAAGGCTGATCGAGAGCGCGAAATGGTCATATTTGAAAAGGCCAAACGCCGACGACTGGATGAAAGGGTTGAAGCACCCCAACCAGACCGAGGCATGCTCGCGACAGACAAAAGCAGGCTTAAACGAAGAAAAGGTTCGCTAAAGCCATATCGATAGGAATGAAGCTGCCACCCTCCGAAGGAAACATTTTTGAGGAGATACACCTTAATGAAGAGGATGTGCATCCTGATTACTGTTTATATCATCGAAGGATTGCGCACCCCATTGAAGAGTGCAACGCCTTTAAAAATTGGTGGTAAGGGTATGTCGCTCACAGGCAACACTTCAAGAGGATGAAGCGTGAAGCTCGTCGACAGCGGAAAAATGCGACAGACGAATGTGGAAGAGCTGCCGGAAATTGTTACATGGTTGATAGTAGGGGATCGCAAGTTCTCACCTTCGGGTGTGATTCTGAAGAAGAAATGGCTTTTTGCCCTCTCTTCAAAGAATCCACCTCAGGAAAAGAGGAAGAACTGAAGAGCTGCGAGAACATTCAGCTGCGCAATCGCACACTACCTGAAAAGAATCTCGGACCCGTAAACAAGGGGTTGAACAAAAAGGATAAGGGAAAAGAAAAGGTCCCTGAGGATATCACCCTCAATGACTAAGCCGTCGAAGAGCTGACAGCCAAGGATCCGCCCAAGAAAAACAAGGTGGATTACAACGTTCTGGCACACCTGAGGAAGATACCCTCATAGCTTAGCATTCTCGACGCCTTTCTGCTATCCAAAGAGGCGAGAGATTCTTTGATCAAGGCACTATAAGAGCCCGAGCAATTCCAAGCTTTCTTCGCCGAAGAAAAGATGAAGGACAAGCTGGAAGAAGTGCACACAGTCGATATCACCTTCGGCGATGAAGATCTCCTCCTCGGGACGTGCGAGCATAACGTCCCCTTTATGTCTTCGGATACTGTCATGATATCAAGATAGGCAAAATCCTGGTCGACAATGGGTTCTCCGTCAACCTTCTCAATATAAGAGTGTTGAAGGAGATCTGCATGAACGTTCAGCACATCGCTCATGATAAAATCACTATCTCCGGGTTTGACTCCCAGTTATCACGAACGCTCGGGTCTGTGATATTGACATTACGTTTTGGGCTGCTCGTCACAGACATCAAGTTTCATGTCATTGACGCTAAGACATGTTACAATGCTTTGCTCGGCAGACCTTGGTTACACGAGTACAACATCATCCCTTCTACACAACATCAGTGTATGAAGTATTTCAAGGATGGTCTCGAGTATACCGTGACAGGGGAGTTGAACCCATTCTCCGTGAATGAAGTCCGAAAGTACGAAGATGCAAAATACTTCTTACCAGATTTCGAAGACACGGAAAGATGCCATAAACCGAAGAACAAAGCTATCACCACTATTCCAATCTTCGGGAGTGACACTGAGGAGGAAGAAGAAATAGTTTATTCAGGGCCGCCCCAGTGCAACAAGCCGGGACCATCCACCCTTATGTTGATCTTCAGCAGTGACTCAAAAGATGAAGTCAATGCCGTATTTTCTGTTCGGCCATCAATACAAGCCTTCGCTGGTGATAATCGGAGTTTGCAAATTGCCATGGTTCCGCAAAAGCATCACAAAGAGCTAGACGCGCTTGATACCTATAATGTGCAGGAACTGTAGACATTCTACGTCCCTTCCAGGCGAAGAGATGAAAAAGCGATCCTCTTTTATCAATCCACGGAAACCAAAGTGGAGAAAGAAGTTTGGCATGGTGTCGATTCGACACTTGACAGGCTCCAGCCCATCCGTCTGCCCAGATACTACACAGAAGGATTAAAAAGGCTGTTGAGGCGCCAAGGCATACCCTTCAAACAGACCATGCAACAAGCCCAGTTCTATAACAGGATCTGGAGCGTCCCTGGAACTCAGCGAAAATTGCCCAACGGGAGAATGGAAACGATCGGGCTTGGATATATTCAATCCAAGAGACGGGAACGATTCCATGACTGCTGCGTTATACATGACTTTGATGAAGAAGGAGATGTTCTGTTAAAAGACGCTAACCCTGAACCAAAACGAGGTCCCGCCATGAAAATGCCAAGTCCGTCATTTGAAGAACAGATGGACAAGCTGATAAGGGAAGTGGGTCAGAAGGTCTGGGACGACCATAGCTGCGAAATGGCCATTTACGAGAAAGCCAGGACGCAGCGCCTCTTTCAACAGGCCGCGGAGAATGACAATGCTCTTCGTCACCAACCCGTCATACAAAAGACCCGGCGCAGAGGTAAAAATAAACCAAAGAACGGAAAAAACGTTCGACAGCGGCCAAGCGGGTCTGAGAAGCCACGCGATCAAGAATCAAGCTGCCGGGATCCGTCTCTTATAAAGAAGATGGGTCGAGAATATTCTTTTCCCCAAGACAAGACAAAGAAAATATTCGATCTTGTTATAAAATATCAGATGATGACACTCCCGGAGTCCAAGCATCCCGAGCAAGCAGACGATGTCTCTCACCCAGACTATTGCTCCTATCACTGAGCAATAGGACATTCTCTTGAAGACTGCTTCACCTTCAAGAACTGGGTCAAAAACCAATACCAACAAGGCAGGTTCGCTCTATCCAACAGTTGGAGGATAACCCCGCCACAGAAGCATGAACCGAAAGCGACGCGTATAGCGAGAGTAGAACCAGATCAATATCGGTCTTGGAAACGATCTCGTACCTGTCACGCGATAACGCTATCAGAAGAAGAACCTGAGAATATGGATGACCTCTCTTGGTGCTTTGAAAACAATTAAGATGAGTTGATCTCAGAATTTCCACTAGCGCCAAAAGAGCTAGAAGATGGGATACATATTACTGCAGATGACCTCAGAAAAATCGACTTGGGGACGGCAAACGACCCGCGGCCGACGTTCGTCAGTAAATTGTTGTTTGAAAAAAAGGAGGCTACGCTTAAAAACGTGCTCATGCAGTATAAAGACTGCTTCGCATGAAACTATTCCGAGATGCCGGGACTAGATTCAGAGATTGCTGTGCACAAATTGGCGATATCTCCAGACGTCAAGCCGATCAAACAAGCACCGAGAAGAATGCGGCTCGAGCTTGAGATGAGTATCAACGCCGAGATCAAGAAGCTAATCGACTCCAGCTTCATCCAAGAGCTTCAATATCCTAACTGGATCGCCAACATCGTCCCGGTGATGAAGAAAAATGGGACAGTGCGCATATATGTGGACTTTCGGGATCTCAATAAAGCTTGCCTAAAGAAAGACTTTCCAGTACCGGTCACTGAGCTGATGATAGATAATACGTCCACTCATGAAATTTTCTCCTTCATGGACGGCTCATCAGGATACAATCAGATAAAGATGCATCCCGAGGACCAGAATCATATCGCTTTCCGGACCCCTTTGGGCATATTTTGCTACAAGGTGATGCCTTTCAGTCTAAAGAACGCCGGTGCCACCTATCAGAGGTCCATGACGAAGATCTTCGATGACCTCATACATGAAATCGTCAAATGCTATATCGACGACCTCGTAGTTAAAAGCAAATCATACGAGGAACATTTAGAGCATCTGATGACGACGCCTATGTCCGCTCTCTATCTTCTTAAGCCCAAACTTTATAAGTAATAGCCGGCAAACGGATCGAAATGTCCTAAAACTAACAACAGACCGAAACGTTCTTAAACTAACGATGGAACACTATGTCCTAAAACTGGCTATTGATCGAGACGTAGATAAACTACTACGGACCGCAGCATCCCAAGGCTGACACAAAAAAAGAGAAGAAAACGGCATGTCCATAAGCAAAATGGGCACGGATGAAAACCCGAAAGGGCTCCGTGAGTAAAAACAGCAAGGCTACCGGCGAGTTTTGTGAAAACCCGAAAGGGCGCAATCTCGTTAAAAGACACTTGCAATGTCCTCTCGACCTTGTGAGGAGAAACCACCTGCGTGAGATCCTTACGACTCATAAGGGAGTAACACACTTAGGGATCCCCACGATTCCTAAGGAGAAATTACACTTACGAGATCCTCGCGACTCGTAAGGGGAATTCCCCTTTGATACCCTCATGGCTCATAGGATTCAAAAGCCTTAAGCTACAGGGATCTGAACCCGTTCTTAAGCAATCACAACCTCCAATGTTTCCCTACAAGCGGTTCAATATTGACCCTTGTATACAATCAACGGGCGCGAATAAACATTTCCCTAACAAAGTCCCACTAGAGACTGGGGATATGCTCGAATAGCGAACGACACTTGTAAGTCCTCTCGACTTATAAGGAGAAAGTACTCTTGTGAGATCCTTACGACTTATAAGAGAACTCATACTTAGGAATCCTTACGATTCTTAAGGAGAAAACGCACTTACGAGATCCTCATGACTTGTGGGGAAAAATACCTTTGTGAGACCCTTACGTCTCATGAAGTCAAAAGCCTTAGTCGACAGGATCCTAACCTTGTTTACTAAGCCACCTTTGTTCAATATCAACAAAGGCAAATGATGATTCGCTCCTGGCAATATCCCAGTTGTAGCGATGTTGATGCCTAAATCGGTATCAAATCCCAAATTCGCAGCGAAAAGTCAGCGAGCCACAAATGCATATGAAATAGCCGAAATGATGGGGCAACTTGCAACAAAATCAGCAAGTAAAAATATATGCATGCAAAATATCCGAAATGGTTGGGCAACTCGTAATAAAAAGTAGCGAGTAAATAAAACAAATAGCCAAAATGATTGGGCACTGCGAAAAATAGCCGAAATGATTGGGCAATCGCGACTTTCGCGATATTAAAGCTGAAATGATAGAGCTTCGCGGAAAGAAAAAATATATAAAATGAAACTTTTTGCCCTACAGGTGAGATCGCATCGATCCCTGTATACAATCCAGGGGCACAAACAAAGAGAGAACCATACCTTCCTCACCAGGCTCCATCAGAAAAAGAAGCCAAATCTCGACGGTTCACAGATAGCCTGGAGATCATCTCAACATTCGTCTCATTACAAAAGACGCAACATCAGCAAATCGGAGCCGTGGAAAAGTTCCCAGTTCCATGACTCGACGATGCATAGACAACCGAGAGTCAACCCCTCCTGGTCCCGTAGAACATGGCTAATGTCAATCATGACCCTGTGGGAAATGCCCAGAGCAAATCCTAGTCTCGTGGAACACGACTAATGTCAATCCTGACCCCGTGGGAAGCGTCCAGAGCGGATCCTGGTCCTGTGGAACACGGCTAATGTCAATCTTGACCCGTGGGAAATGCCCAGAGCAAATCCTGGTCTCGTGGAACACAGCTAATATCAATCCTGACCCCGTGGGAAGCGTCCAGAGCGGATCCTGGTCCTGTGGAACATGTCTAATGTCAATCTTGACCCCGTGGGAAATGCCCAGAGCAAATCCTGATCTCGTGGAACACGGCTAATGTTAATCCTGACCCCGTGGGAAGCGTCCAGAGAGGATCATGGTCTGTGGAACACAGCTAATGTCAATCCTGACCCCGTGGGAAGCGTCCGGAGCAAATCCTGGTCTCGTGGAACACGGCTAATGTCAATCTTGACCCCGTGGGAAACGCCCAGAGAAAATCCTGGTCTCGTGGAATACGGGTAATGTCAATCCTGACCCCGTGGGAAGCATCCAGAGCAAATCCTGGTCTCGTGGAACACGGCTAATGTCAATCCTGACCCCGTGGGAAGCGTCCAGAGCGGATCCTGGTCCTGTGGAACACGGCTAATGTCAATCTTGACCACGTAGAAAGCGTCCAGAGCGGATCCTGGTCCTGTGGTACACGACTAATGTCAATCCTGACCCCGTGGGAAATGCCCAGAGCAAATCCTGGTCCTGTGGAACACGGCTAATGTCAATCTTGACCCCGTGGGAAACACCCAAAGTAAATCCTGGTCTCGTGGAACACGGCTAATGTCAATCCTGACCCCGTGGGAAGCTTCCAGAGCAAATCCTAGTCCCGTGGAACATAGCTAATGTCAATCCTGACCCCGTGGGAAGCGTCTAGAGCAGATCCTGGTCCTGTGGAACACGGCTAATGTCAATCTTGACCCCGTGGGAAACGCCCAGAGCAAATCATGGTCTTGTGGAACACGGCTAATGTTAATCTTGACCCCGTGGGAAACGCCCAGAGCAAATCCTGGTCTCGTGGAACACGGCTAATGTCAATCTTGACCCCATGGGAAACGCCCAAAGCAAATCCTGGTCTCATGGAACATGGCTAATGTCAATCCTGACCCCGTGGGAAGCGTCCAGAGCAAATCCTGGTCTCGTGGAACATGGCTAATGTCAATTTTGACCCCGTGGAAAACGCCCAGAGCAAATCCTGGTCTCGTGTAACACGGCTAATGTCAATCCTGACCCCATGGGAAACAGCCAGAGCAAATCCTGGTCCGATAGAACACGGCTAAAGTCAATCTTGACCCCGTGGGAAATGGCCAGAGCAACTCCTGACTCCGTGAAATGCGGATAATCAACCCCTGAACCCGTGAAATGCGGATAATGTCAACCTCATCCATCACTTACGGGTCATTTCGACTCGTAAAGGAGAAAACTCTTTTGTGAGATCTTTACGACTCTCAAGAGAAAACGCACTTAGGAATCCTCACGATTCTTAAGGAGAAGATACACCTATGGGATCCTCTCTACCGGTAGGGAGAAAATTCTTTATGAGACTCTCATGGCTCATAAAGTTGAAAAGTCTTAGGTGGCAGATCCTAACCCTGTCTCCCAAGCCATCATTGCCTCATAGAGAGGTCAATGTAGATTTTCTATAGGCCACACTCTCCGACAAGAAAGGAGACAATCACTTACGGGTCCTCTCGACTCGTAAGAAAGAAAATTCTCTTCTGAGATCCTTACGACTCTCAAGAAAAGAACACACTTAGGAATCCTCACGATTCCTAAGGAGAAATTACACTTACGAGATCCTTACGACTCGTAAGAAAAAATACCTTTATGAGACCCTCACGGCTCATAAAGTTGGAAGGCCTTAGGAGGCAGATCTGAACCTGACTCCTAAGCCATCGCTGTCCTACAAGGAAATCAAAATAGATTATCCACAAAATGCATTTACTAAAAGGGACACACCACCATGAAGCAAAATATGTCTTTTATTCATGAATCAAAATGAATACAAACTACAATTTATAAAAGAATCAAAAAATACCCTCATTCAGGAGTATGCACAAAAGAAGAATAAAAAGAAAAAATATACAATTCTTCAAGCCGGCGGACGATTTAATAGATTTTCCAGTTCATCCTTTTTCCGCTGGGCCTCGGCGTCATGATTCATTATCGCTAAGAGACGGGCCTCCGCTTGAGACTGTTGAGCCTGGTATGAGGCAAGCCGACTTTCAAGCTCCTTTTCGATAACTTTATGGGCTTCGACCATTTCAGCAGTGAAAATGACGGCTTTATCAATGGCTACCACCTCCCTGATAACTTCTTGAAGCACTCGCCAAAGTTCATACGCCCAACTGGTCTTGGCCGTAAGATTAGCTTGAAATTCCCCCAGCGCAGTTGAAGCAAGCTTCCTCTCTGAAAATTCGCTGAGCCTCTTCTCGCATGACAACATATTTGCAGCACACCGTTCGATCAGCCCCCGCAAGCTCGCCTTTGCAGCCACAACCTCTAAAGGAAGATGCGAGCACTCAAGGCTATGCAAGCAAGCCTCCACCCGACGACAAAACTCAACCCAGACCTGCACCAATGTTTCACTATGATAAGCAGCAAGAAAGGGGAGAGAACTGTTGGCTTCGGCTGCAAATTCTTCGGCCGTGATCAAACTACCAGCGCGAAGGTCTTCGATCAGAGCTGACAAGGAGTGAAGGCTTAGATTTGCCATCCGTTCCGAGGCACGTAAAGCGTAGGGGCCGGGCGGCATGACGATGCGAGATTCCAGCATGGTAAGAACTGGCAAAGCTGTTAAGATTCATAAAAAGAAATCAGCGAGACTTGCAAGCAAAGAGCAGGTGGAAAAACGTCGAAACTTTACTTACCCACAGTCATGCAAGAAGGGTCTGAAGGATCCCCAGGCCCGTCAAGAATCTCAACTTCATCATCGGCTTCCAGAACTGCAGAAGACATCAGTATCATTATATGAAATAATAATAATGCCGTGAGGAGAAGACGAATAATGCTAACCTTGCCCGGAAGAGAGGACGATGCGTTGAGGGGATATCGCCTACGGAGCGGCCATCTCTAGTAAACGCTGAAAGGATTTTCTGGAAGACAGATCAGCGATAGACGCCGACAACCCGCGCGATTCTGAAAAGACAGAAAGGTTCAGATAATGGAGAGACTATTAAAATAAAATATAGAAGGCTACCTTCGATGCTCCTCCCGCTCTGGACTGGAGGGACAGCAGCTTCGGCGGCCTCCTCCATGCCCCCAGGCACATCATCGGGGACATGGGCCGGTATAACAACTTCCAATTAAGGAGCAGTGGCCACCGCTGCAGGCTCCAATGAAAGGACGGTAGCCTCGACTACCTGTCCCATAGTCTCCGGGCCGCCCCCAGAAAGATCCATTGATTCCGCGGCCAATGAAGATGCCTCTTCCGGGAAGGCAAGCACCGGGGGAACGGGAACCACCAATGGGAGCTCCGTGGCAGGAAGAACGGCTGTATCAACTCCCTCCACACTTACTAGTGTCTCATCGGGGATATTTACAGAGTCCATAGTTAAGGCGCGACTCGAACTCAGATCCTCTGCCATTGCCAAAGTCCCTGCAAAGTTTTCACGAAGATAAGGATATATATATATATATATATATATATATATATATATATATATATATATATATGAGCAGTGCAAAATACTATAAAAAGATATATAAGTATACTAATGTGCAAAGGAGCCTCTAGTATGGCTATTTCAAGCCGGCGTTCTTTCTCAAGAATTCGTGCTTGCCGGGGTGCGAGGGTAGACTCATGGCCACCAGTCCACAACGACAGCGCATCTTCGGCGTCGGCCGAGATAGGCTGCTTAAGGGCTATCTCACCTCCCTCTTCCAGAGGACCTATAAATATCCGCTGTATCGATGGAGGATCTTCGTAGAAGATGACGGCAAGATAAGGCCTCTTCGGGACCCTTACATTCTCAGTTTCATCCTGGGAGCGTCTTATAGCCTCAGCCAATTATGCGGCCTCCTCGGCAGATGAACCGGGAAAAATAAGACCACCATCCGGCTCTTGCATAGCTATTGGCTCGTCCTGAAAGATAGGCTCGGATTCTACTAAAAAGTCGAGCAGATTGGTGACCGTCTTCCTTCGCTTCTTTGACCCAGAACTAACACTAGAAGACGATCGCTTCTTTCCCCTCGGTGCTTTGCTGCGGCGTTGACCTACTTCGCCTTCAGTATCCTCTCTCGGCAGTGCTACTGATGAGGATACTGCCATCGCTGACGCCACAGTCGATGATACTGCTACTGGCGTCTTGTTGGCCCTTGCTTGAGCTCTAGTGCACAGCAGCATACCAGCTGCGGGAGTTAGATCCACTCCCGCCGCTTCAGAAATAAGTACGGCACCAGTATCTCTCAGGGGAGGGCGAACCATTGCCCGTGGTCACGGCGGGACTCCCGTAGCCTGGATCGGAATGGGAGCCCTATATCTAAGGAGCATCCTCCTCTCCTCAGCAATAATGGGACTGACTCGGTGGAGGTACCAGCCCGTGAAAGCCACCACACATCGAGGAATGTAGTCAGCCTCAGGAATCACAAAGTGAGAGCCGGTGTTTAGCCGCATGAAGTGATGAGCAGCGTCACGAACAACTTCCGACGACGGGCTAGGCTCCACTGTAAACGCCTCAAAGGGGACACCCTATTCATATCCCAGTTGCCGAGCAAAGCGGTGTGGGTTGTACCGCATAAAAAGGGTCGCACCGTTTCGACGAAACACAAGATAACCCGGTCTGATCGAATATAAGTGCATGGCTTCCCTGGACTTCAGGGAGGGTGCTCTCTCTTTCGACGAGTCAAAAAGCTGTTGAATCAGTCCTGAAGGAGCAGAGACGACCCGATCGTTAAATACCATCCCGCCCTCATTGGCATAAGGATTAAGCAGCACACGAATAGCTCCAGACTAAGTCGGGTCAGGAGCAGAAGCGTCCACTAACCTCATGAGCCGCGGAAAATTGTAAGCATCATAAAAGCTGGGTCTCTGGTGCACAACAAATGCCCCTGGCACATGCATCTCAATCCATGACGTAAAATATTGAAGAGAGAAATTCACCACATTCACGCCTGGCGTTGAGGTATTGGCTGCAGTGCTTAGCCTATGATACAGATGCGCTAGCCCCGCAATGCCCATGGCTAGTCACGTCCCTCGGCAATGCGATGGGCAGGGTAAATGACTGAGGCTCTCATGAATCGACGGTGAGTGGGAACGACGAACCAACTGATCCAAACACTGATAAAACCCACGAAGAAAGTCTCTTCATCTATGCCAGGAGCTGCGATAGACTCAAAATGTACAGCCGACAGGATTGGAATGTAGAACTGCGACAAATCCTCTTCTCTAGCCGGTAGCCTATTTAAACCAAACCCGAAAGGCTCATTGATATTTGCGAACTTCGGAGCCGCCTTTGATAGAACGTCTCCACGAAGAAAGCAAGCAATAAAGATTTTGAAAGTGACGCCCTATTCTTCTGACTCCATGAACAACTTCTCAAAAATCCCCAGCGTCTTAATTAGACTCAGGTACTTGTGGCGGACAGCGTTTTCAGTCGACAAGCTGTCAAGTATAGCGGGCATAGACTCGAAAACATACTCGTCAGGGGGCAACAATTCTTCGTAAGGCGCCCCCCCGATCGGCAACCCCGAGATCTCGTGAAACTCTTCCAAAGAAATTGAAACTTCACGGTCCCCTAGCAAGAAGGTGTTGGTGGGAAGATTCCATTGATTTAGGAAAGCCTTAACCCACCAGACATGGGGGGACTGATAGTGAAAGAGAGACGCGTACACTACCTGATAGAGCTCAACCCTCTGCAGTCGCGCACGATGGGCAGATAGGATATAACGAGCCTAGAGAATGTATCCCGTGGGATGTTGAGGAGTAAGCCCTATTTTGTAAACCTGTCCCCAGGGCTGGGCTTCACCTTGGCAGATACGACGCCCTAAGATGTCTATAGCTGGCACAGGGTTGTTTGGAATCCCAGTTGTCGACGGCTTAAGCCATCCCGTAGGGGTCCAATTCAACATCTCCACAACGAAGGCGGTCCGTAGACACTCCATCGGCAAAAATAGGTATGTAGGCTCTGTTGGTATCTCGCAAAGAAAGCTGCGGCGGCCCCGAATGATATGCCCGTACCAGGTCCCCCATAAAAGCAAGTTGGTGCAATCAGGGTCATGAGCTCTAATCATCGCCATTGCCTCTTCATCAGACGGTGACTGAGGAAAGGTAGCCTCCGAGCGGGTGAAAGGGAAGTACGGAAGAGAAGCCATTGTTCCTGAAACAAAGGAAAGGAAACTGTTAATGAAGCCCACATGTGTATATATATAAATATATATATAAAAGGACAATGAAAGAAAACGACAAACAACTAATTTTATAGGACCATTGGTTACAAAACACAGGGGTCCCACAAAATCAAGATGGCGGCTCACTAATGATGAGGCAGGGTAATCATTATGAAGACAAAAGGAAGATTCTCAATAAATGAACAGTGGATTTCAAACAACTCTACACATTCCCCACGGAGAAAACCCACTGCAGAACTCTATGCAAATTATGAAGGATCTCTCTGAAAACATTTTTGCAAAGAACAACTCAGGGAAAGAAAATCCCAAGAAGTTCTCTGTGAAGAACTAAGTTCTTTAGAGGAATTTAATTCCCAGAAAATTGGCAGAGCTAAGCTCTTGGAAATGGAATTAAATTCCAGAGAGAAACAGAGGCCGTCATCAAATCCCTAAGATCAGAAAAATGTCTAACAATGGGGTTTGCTACCCAGAGATTGTGCACTCCTAAAGATCAGAAAAATGGGTTCTTTGAAGGGAAAAACTCTTGGTGTGGATTTAAAATCCAAAAAGAGTTCTTTTTATATATGAAAGTTCTTCGGTTGTTCAAAACCATTACCTTAAGAAAAGATTCTTTCTTGGAAAGAGTTAAACTCTGGAAAAAAATATTTAGAACAGAGAACTGAGCTCTGAGGAAAAGACATAAATTCTCAAAGGAAAATGAGAAAGCAAGAAGATGAAAAAGTAAAGGCACTTCTGAAGAGACCCCTCCATTTATAGGATGTGATGGGAAACGGTTCATCTACCCCCTTCCCTAGGCAGATCCAACGGCCATAAAAGGTGACAACGTTGCACTCACATGCAAACACGTGAGAACAACGCTGTGGGGGCATTTTTTCCCTCATAAAATTTCAGGAAAACCCCCAATAAGACATCATGTGCCCATACGTGACCAGGGGTCGCGTGCTAACACGTGATGGTTTCGTAGGGATTCTGTTATAATAAGAATTAAATTCTAAACAAACAGGAGTCACGTGCCCACACGTAATGGGCCTTTAAACCCTTTGAAAGGGATTAAAAGATATAATAAAATAGCAAGGAATACCCCAATGGGGCATCACGTGTCTACACATGACCAGAGGTCATGTGCAGACATGTGATGGGTTCCTAAGCTCTCTAGTTAATAGAACTAAATTCTAAT